>MU185530.1:86145-110701 GCA_016904865.1 Pissodes strobi
TCAGCAGGTCATTAATATAGATGAGGAACAGAGTTGGTGAAAGTATTGCGCCCTGAGGCACGCCCGCGTTGATGGTGAATGTATCCGAGATGTGTCCATCGACTGCAACATGTAGGGATCGGTTCTTAAGGAAACTGGCCAGCCAGCTGCAGAGATAGGCGGGCAGTCCCAAAGACGGCAGTTTGTTGAGCAGTCCGTCATGCCAAACTCTGTCGAATGCCTTTGAAATATCCAACGCCATCGCTCGAGACTCTCCGTAGTTTTCAATTGCCCTACTCCATATATGAGTGACATAGGCCAATATATCTCCTGTCGATCTCTCTTTGCGAAAGCCGTATTGATTATCGCTGATTATTCTGTTGCTCTCGAGGTACTTGAGTAGTTGCTGGATGACTACACGTTCCATAACTTTGGAGATTATTGGAAGCAAGGCAATCGGGCGATAGTTTGAGGGCGTGGTTTTCTTGCCTTTTTTTGGAACAGGTTGCACTCGAGCGACTTTCCAAGAGGATGGCTAAATACCTTTTCTGTAAGAAAGAGAAAAAAGCCTGGAAAAAACAGGTGTTAGTTCATTGGCGCAGTTCTTTAGCACGATGGCAGGTATTCCGTCCGGTCCTGATGCCTTTTGCGTATCTATTCTTTAAGGATTTTGCGAATATCACGATGAGCAAACTTGACTTCTGTAGTCGCCGTGATGCCACGTTCGTCCGTCAAAGGTGGGAGAGACGTTTTTGTAAAGTTGTTACTTACTGCCTTTGCTACCGACCAGAAATTCCTGGAGCCACTGGGGCATTGCAAAAGTTTATTCCTGATCCTTTGATTGTGTTTGTCCTTAGTTTCGTCGATCACACGCTTGCACTCGTTTCTCGCTTCGATAAAATAATTGCGATTTTCAGCAGTCTGATTTTGCTGCCAGTACTTATAGGCTTGCTGTTTCCTTCCTACAGCTCTTTCGCATCTTTTGTCGAACCAAGGCTTTCCTTTTGATGGTAACTTGATGGAATTTGGGATGTATGCATCCATTCCTGAGGAGATTACTTGCATGATCTCTTCGCAGCAGTCTGACGGGTCGTCAGTGGCAAAGCAGACGTCGAGCCAAGGAAAATCTAGGTAAAACTGCCTCAGATCGTCCCAGTTTGCAGAATTGTAATGCCAGATTTTGCGAGGCAATGGTGGATCCTTCTGTATGAGTGGCAATTCACAAACCGTTGTAATAAGTTTGTGGTCGGAGGTACCTAATGTCGGACCAACTGTAACCTTGTACTGGTCAGGATTGGTGGTCAGAAAAAGATCCAGGAGGGCGGCGAATTCGCCCCTCTCTGAGATTCGAGTTGGTTCGTCTACAAGTTGAGTAAGCCCGCAGCTGATGGCAAATGCTTCAGCCTCTCTACCTTCGTTGTCGGTCTTGTTGTGATGTTTGAGCCAGTTGGTGTTGTGATGGGCATTGAAGTCTCCCAGAACGATTATTTCTGAACTGGGGTGATCGACCTGTATTGAGTCAAAGGTGGTAGCTAGTGTTGAGAAAAAGCTTTGGTAGGCTCTATCGCTCGGAGGGCGATAGAGACAACATATAAACTTGGTTAATCCCTTGGCGGTGAACTTGAGCCACATGACGTCAAGGTTGTTCGGTTCGAGTGTTTCCTCGCGGTGACATGAAAGGTCGCTTTGGACAAAAAGGCATATTCCGAACTTATATCTAAATCGGGTATGTAAGTCGTAACCAGGATAGAGGTAGTTCACTGTTGTTGTTGTAGAACATACTTGTGTTTCGGTAAGGGCTAATATGTGTGGTCTATTTGCTTGTAGGTGTTGGTGTACCGAATTTATGTTTGTATTTAGGCCTCTTATGTTGCAGAAATCTATTCTAAATTGGTTCGGTATCTTTGATGTCTGTGAAATGCGGAATGACGGGCTCCCAGGGCCACCCAGCGCCCGGAGATCCGAATGGCCGGGGAGTTTACCTCCGGAATATTTTAATCCCGGAAGCACCATCATGTCCATATATTCCTACTGTGAAACCCGGGATCACCAGCGCGGAAGCGGAACGTGATTTGGGAAAACCACTTAGCGCTCCCCAATTCTGGTGGGGTGGTCTTTCACCGGACGATGCGAGTAGGCTTATGCATCTACCACCTAGGGCCGCTTCCACTCGAAGCATCGACCTCAGACTCATTCCTTTGGCGGTCCCTAGTCTGACAGGGGTAAAAATGGGGTTTGTTGGATCACTCCCCAGTGATCAGCTCCAGACTTTGTACTTTGGTGTTCTCCAGCCTGGAGGAGGACGATGGGATTTGATGGGCCACATCCCGTGGCAACTCGGAATGGTGGGGTCGTCACTCCCCGTAATCAAACTGCTCTCACCAGTTTGACGTTCCTGCCAGCCAATACAATGTAGCCCCTCTTGTCACAAACTGTCATTGATCAGCTCCAGACTTTGTACTTTGGTGTTCTCTAGCCTGGGGGAGGACAATGGGATTTGATGCGCCATATCCCATGGCAACTCGGAATGGCGGGGGCGTCACTCCCCGTAATCAAACTCCTCTCACCAGTTTGACGTTCCTGCCAGCCAATACAATGCAGCCCCTCTTGTCACAAACTGTCATTGATCGGCTCCAGACTTTGTACTTTGGTGTTCTCCAGCCTGGGGGAGGACGATGGGATTTGATAATGCGAACCATTTCAAGAAAAATTCTTCGATAATAGGAATTTGCTTTTTCCAAAATCTCAGTGCCATCCCAATCCATTAAGTGATCCAATTCCTGGACATGTTGCGCTAGTGCGCAGGACTGCACCCCTCTGCGGATATCACTTTTGTGAGATGTAAGGCGACCCTTTAAGTTTCTAGATGTTTGACCTATATAGCACATTTCACAGCTTTTACATGGAACTTTATATACTACATTATAATTCTCGTTCAGTGGTAGAGGAAATTTGGTTTTTGTATAAATTAAAGATAGAGTTTTGACTTGTCTTTTAGCTATTTTGATATCCATATTTTTAAAAAGGTTGGTAAGTTTGCTTGTTAAGCCCTCTATGAATGGCAAGGAGAAATACTTTTGTATGTTATTGGTGGTATTAGTTATTCTATCATCTATTGTAGTTTGATCTGTTGAGGTTAAAGTGTTCAAGGATAAAGGTTGGGAAGGCCTTTCTATAATGTTTTCTGGGATTTTATATTGAGTGCTAAATAGAAATTTGTTTACTAGTTTCTCTGGGTAGGAATTGTCCAACAATATACTCTTTAACTGTGATATGGATTGATCTCTGAACGCAGGGTGTGTGAGTTACACACACCAAACTCACACACCCTGACTAATTGATATCCACAACCCTAAGGTGTTCCCTGAAAGAAACAAACCTTAGGAATTTATGTTGAACTCTTTGGATAGCCTGAATGTGGACACCATAGTGAGGGGACTAGACACATGAGCAGTAATCTAAGTGGGCTCTCACCAAAGAATAATAATTTAATGAACTGAGTATTAAGAAAATCTTTAGAACAGCGCTTGACAAAGCCCAGCATCTGAAGGGATCTTGAGACTCCCATAGATATATGGGGAATAAAAGATAAGTTTGAATGAAGAATAATGCCCAGATCTTCAATTTGAGGTACAGACTCCAAAGGGCAACCATTTATGTTATAGATTTGATCCGGAGTATTTCTAATACGGCTCAAAACCATCAAAAGGCACTTGCCGACATTAAGTTCCATCCCATTAATTACACACCAGTGGCTCACACGATCTAAATCAGCCTGTAAATTCAAGTAATCATTATTATTCCTGATCCTCATATATAATTTTAAATCATCTGCAAACATTAGAAAAAGTGCAAAGACAAAACAAGAGGCAATATGATTTAAATATATATTAAAAAAAGGCCCATGTGTGAACCCTGAGGTACACCAAATGGCACTTTAATCTCCTTGGATTCGAAGACCAGAATACGCACTATTTGTATTCTCTATGTAAGGTAAAATAGCAAACAATCCAAAAGCTCGCCTTGAATGTCCAGACCTTGCAACTTCTCACTGAAGATCTTATAGTTTACCCGGTCAAAGGCTTTTGTAAAATCTGTATACACTGCATGAACGGTATAACCTTCTTCCGAGGCTCTCAAAAGATTCAGTTGTTGGTCAATAAAGCAACCCTGCAAATCAGCTGCCATATAATCACATGCAAGGCTCTCGAATACTTTTGGAATACAACTAAGCACACGGATGGGTCGATAATTGCTAACCTGAGTGTGATCCCCAGATTTCAATATAGGAGTGATAAAGCTTATCTTCCAAACGGCCTGGCAATGTCTCACTCATTAATGAAAGATTAAAATGTGAAAAAGGGGTATATAAAACTGATAGCTACAATGTTTAACTAGGGACGGGGGAAGACCATCAGGTCTTGTTTATATTTAGTTTGGATAATTTTTCTTAGATATATGAGATAGGTATGCAAAATCGTGACAGGTTAATGTCTCCAGAAGGCAACTCAGTATCATGCAAGACATAATCCTTAACACTATATGTCTTGGAAAAATATTCAGCAAACAAATTGACAATCACTATGCCAGAGGCACTAGTAATGCTAGTATAGTGCATAACAAGAGGCAAACCACAACTGCTTTTTTATTGTTAACAAATTTCCAGAAACTTTTTTACATTATCCCTAAGGGATGATTTCGTTCCGTTAGAGCAACATAATCTTGAAAACATTGGCTTTTTACGTGCTTACAGCGAGCTCGCAATTCAGGAAACTCAGTAGTCACCAAGCAAATGAGTTCTACGGTATTTGGATGTGCTCTCTTTTTATCAATTATCGTTTGTTTCAGTTCTGGAGAGAACCAGATGGGAAACTTCCTTGCTGAATATTTTTTCAAGGGATCAAACATATCAATTATTGTCAGGTAAACAATGCCATAAAAATATTGACCATATCATCAAGAGTCCTGCCCACAAACAATTCATCCCAATCAATCTGCGACACAAAACCTAACACCTGGCGCACATCCGTTGAGAGAAAATCCCTATATAGAAACCGTCACCTGTCCGTCCAGAGTTGTTAAAACACGATTCACATTTCAACTCAAATAACAATGGTGGATGGTGAACATCTTCGGGTAGTAGGTCTTCCTCTGCTGTAAATATCTGAACTCCTCCCTCCTACACAAAAACTAGATCCAGCAAGTTGTGGTTAGTATTCTTTACTGTGTTTTTATATAGATTATGATATGAGCATAAAAATGAGAGAATCTGCATGGATTCAACCTCCCTCCCGCCACAGGTACAGCCACTGAGGCCATTCTGTCGCTCGACCACTCACAATATGGAAGGTTTAAATCCCCCAATATACATACCAAATATATACTCCGGATATGCCTCAGCCACACTTCACTTTTCAGGGTGTTAACATCTGCTCTTTGTTCATTGGTAAAATCAGGCTCAATAAACACTACTGTCAAGCTCACGCTTATTCCTCAATATTAAACGGACCATCTCAGGAGACTCAAGAGTCAATCTCAGTGATTGATGCCCATTTTTATTACGTTTTCCTAATCTAGCTGAATTAATAATATTTACAGAAGAGACCGCTAAGCCCGAGAGTATGTCTTTCACCTCAGAAACATCTTCATCTTCACTCATCTGGGGTAAATTAAAAATCATCAGGTTACAAGACCTCTTCTGTCTCTCTAATATGTATAATGTATGAGTTACATTACCACCGCTGCACTGTACCTACAATCATCATTCTTGGTTGAAATTGATGTGGAACATTTTATTATGTTCATCCAGGGAGGTCAAAAAGCTAGTTCTCATGCTCATAACTTCCTTAGTTATCTCACGAATCTGAATCTCAAAATCATCAATCTTTTGTGCCTTGGCGATCTTAACCTCACGTGGAGCCTCCTCCAATGCTTTGACCCTGTTATTTAGGCACAGTGCTGTTTTAATTCCCGGTACACAGTCACCATAGAGGTACGGAACGGTGCAGTTAGACAACAGTGGGAATGGGATCTCTGTGGAGCTTACCCCAGTGTTGTTATAAGCGATTTCATATTTTTTATAGCCGCTTAAATGCGCGTTTAATGAAAATTTATTTATTTTTAATTAATCTTTTCACAAACCCTCGGATAATTAGGAGTTAACAAATAACCAATTAAGATAGAAAACTGCGGTTTTCCCTCATCAATAGCGAAAAAACGACTCTATAAATCTTGAAGATATGTAACGATTATCAGAGATTTCGATTTTTTTATAGTCGCTGGAATGCACATTTAATGAAAAGAACTGGTATTGATTAATATAACTAATTAAATAAAAATTTTAGATTCCATTGACTAAAAAGGGTAAAGTGAGCTAAACATAAAATAGACAGCTATTACTCGAGGGTTAGATTTATTGCTAGAGGTATAACGGATCGCCCAGCATGGACGCGTAAATCTGGCGCTTGGAAAACAAACTATGTAAAAGGGATAATTGGACATCTGAAACTGAATTAAGTATGCGTTAGGTAAAAAGAGGATATACCTAATCTTTTATCACGTAATAAACTTCAAATAACGAGTGTATTGGTATGAATTCTCCTTGTAAAGGTAGGCTTATATGACAATTTCGATAGAAAATTTACATTCTTCATGAAAGAGGTGCAGGAGTCGAAGTTTTCGTCGAGATGAAACTATGAGTATTCTTGATTTAAAACCTGCAAAAAATAGCAGAAACTGGCTATTTGCACGCTAATTTTAGTTACGAAACTTCTGTTATAACTTCTAAAAATATTATTATTTCATTATTATTTTTTCCTTTCATCAGAACTAAAAACTTTTTGAATCAGCATATCAAAGTATCCAAAACCAGTTCTTACATTTCTGGCAAGTCTCATTTTGTTAGGCTGTGAAATCAATTTAAACTTGAGATCTAAAAATAAGGACGTCGTACTGATGGCATCTGGTGCAGGATTATAGAAGAGCGCATAATTATTATAGACGATATTTTAACGTCGCACTTTAAGCGTCAATCAATACCTTGAATACGACGATAATGATATTAGGGAACGCTTAGAAGACCTTCAAGTATAACAGTATTATAATATGTCAACAAGAAGAGGCCCTAATTCATAATACGGATATGATTATGAAATTTTTAGGTAGAAATATCCGGTATAGATTCGATATACCGGTACCTTGAGGGTGGCCCCCTGGGACTCCATATTTAAAGCCCTTAGCTTTTTCCTATTGGATGCCCTGGAGACTGTTGCATATAAATATCGATCTGCCGATTTAAACTAAATACTATGGATTTAGACTTTAAAGACAAAATTGAAAAAGGACTAGACAAAATCACTTTTTACGCGAAAATGGTAGATAAGCATCACTTACAAGTTCTGATGTTCAAACAGGACATTGTTATAAAAAATCGTAAATCTGAAATTCGAATACCTCAAAAATTGCAAATAATTAATATTGTTGCTACTTAGCGATATCTCCTCAAGTGTGAGGAATTTGTGCCGTCTTTCTACATTCGTTGATCTAAGCTCTGTTCGAACGGAAAAAGCTACAGCCCTTATCCAATACACTGTGGGTAAAATTAAATTGGAACCCTCTTTAATACTTAATAACTTTTTGATTTTCAAAGGATTTTTTATCATTTTTGGATATGTTATGGTCTAAGGTATTGGGATTAAAAAGAACTTTGCAAAGACGATCTACTTCAGTGGCGTACAGAAAAGGGAGTATTTTTCAAAACCAATGTTTTTCAGGTCGTTGCAAAAATCGTCCAAATTAAATAAAGATGTAGAAATGGGCAAAAAAGATTTAAAAGGGTTCGGAATATTGACCATTAAAAAACCAGGTCAATACAAACAAAATTAAAATTGATACTTTAATTTTGGAAAAACCATGTCTTGTGGGCCAAGTTAAATTGGATCTGTTTTAATGCTTAATGACCTTTTATTTTCAAAGGATTTTTTGTAATTTTGGTATGTTATGGCCTAAGATATTAGAGTCAAAAAGAAATTTGTATAGCGGGTCTACTTCAGTGGCGTACATTAAAATTTAAAATTATTATTTTTTTAATTTTAAAAATTTCTGCACGCCAATGAAGTAGACCCGCTTTGCAAAGTTTTCTTTGATTCTAATATCTTAGGCCATAACATATCCAAAAATGATAAAAAATCCTTTGCAAATAAAAAGTCACTAAGCATTAAAAAAGGATCCAATTTAATTTGCTTGATAACTTTTTTATTTTCAAAGGCGTTCTTATCATTTTTGGATATGTTATGGTCTAAGGTATTGGGATTAAAAAGAACTTTGCAAAGAGGCTCTACTTCAGTGGCGTACAGAAAAGGGGGTATTTTTCCAAACCAATGTATTTCAGGTCGTTGCCAAAATCGGCCAAATGAAATAACGACAAAATTAAAATTTATACTCTAATTTTGGTAAAGCCATGTCTCGTGGGCCAAATTAAATTGGATCCTTTTTTAATGCTTAGTGATTTTATTTGCAAAGGATTTTTTTATCATACTCACACTCATACTCATATTCATAGCATTTATTAGTTCCAAAACACATACAATAATGAAAAGCCCAATTGGACATGGAACGTGTCACAATAATAAATAAAAATAAAGTAAAATATAAAATAAAATATAAAATATCTAAAATTTTAAAACTGGTTGGAAAATATAAATTTATAAATACGTTTTGAATACAATACATTTAAAATTTTCAATTTCACACAAATTACATGTTAAAATATTTGACATAAGCTTTGTTAAAATGACTAATACAAACACACACATAAGTAATTTAACTATAAAAATTGTCATTAAAAAACTCTTCCATTGTATAGTATGCCCTCTGAAGTAAGTAGTTTTCATTCTATAGGTATTTTGTTATAAAGATTGATAATTGAAAATTTTTTTGTATATAACTAAAGTTGCTTTTAATGTTAATGAGATCTGTCCTTCTTCGAGTGTCATGGCAATCAATGCCCCCTGATGTGTTCAAGAAAAAGATCAGGATTTTATTTAGTAAACAGTGCAGCTTCCAAGATGTACTGACTTGTTAGTGTTAAAATGTTATAGGTTTTAAAAATAGTTCTGCAGCTATCTGTTTGACAAATAGAAAATATTGCCCTCACACATCTTTTTTGTGCAATAAACACTCTACAGGCCTCAGCACTATTCCCCCAGAATACAATTCCATACCTTAATACTGACTGGATGTAGGCATGGTAAGCAGTCATAGCGACCTCACAACTGACTTCCCGCGCCAACACCCTCAAGGCATAGCAGTGTCTCGATACCTTGGCAGCCAGACAATCCACATGGACACGCCAGTCCAATCTTGAGTCTACATGTATCCCTAAGAAGTCAGTAGACTCTGTACTGTTTAGCATCAAGCCACTACCACAATCAATAGAAGTCTGAGGCGAGGCCCTCCGATATGAAAAATGGAGCAATTTGGTTTTTTCTAGATTTAAAACTAGATTGTTTACATTAAACCATTGTTGTAAAGAATAAAAAGTGGATTGAATTTTGCTGCCTAATTGCCCCAATGTTTTAGCCGAGAAAACTATAGAAGTGTCATCTGCAAACTGGATTGCAAATTCCTTAGATATATGTGTCAACTCATTGGTATAAATAATGTACAGCAGTGGTCCTAGAATTGACCCCTGGGGTACACCTTTTTTGACATAACTGATGTTTGATGTTATTACTTTCGCTTTATATCTCTCAACAATTTGCTGTACCCTATTAGATAAATAAGATGTCATCAACTTTAATGGAACCCCCCTTAATCCATATCTTTCAAGTTTTGCAAGTAGCACCTCATGATTAACACTGTCAAAGGCTTTAGATAGATCTAGATACATTGCCACCATTTCATTCCGTGTATTAAGGGAATCTAGAATTTTAGTCAGTGCTTGATAGACTGCTCTTGTTGTATTCTTCTTTTTTCTAAAGCCATTTTGATAATTAGAGAGGAGCTGCTCATTCTCGAGAAAAGTGATAATTCTTTCATAAATAACTCTTTCAAATATTTTGCTAAAATTATTCAAAAGTGCAATTGGTCGAAAGTTTCTTATATCTCCAGTGTCTCCCTTGTTATAGAGTGGTATTATTTGAGCACCTTTAAGTTTGTCTGGAAACACTCCTGTATTAAGCATTAAATTGATTATATGTGACAGGGGGCCAGATATTTTCTCGGCGCATTTCTGTATTTAATTTATAGGAATTTGATCTTGTCCTACTGATTTCTTATTTTTTAACTTTAATATTATACTTTTAATCTCGATAGTGTCTGTTGGATATAAAATTAGATTTTTAGGATAGAAAGGAATATTTTTAGAAATTTCAGCTGTGTTTGTGTTGAGGTCTGGACAAAGATTTATGTAGAAATTATTGATTTTCTCTAGTATTTCATCGTTTTGTTGGTTTGGGTATTTTCGACAATAATTTTCCAATATAGACTCTTTTCTTTTTACTGCATTGCCTTGTACCCAATTAATTAACGTCCATATAGCTTTTCCTGGATTTTTTGAAGTTTGCAAAAAGTTTATATTTTCTCTTTTTTTGGTTCCCTGATGACATCTCAATATATTCGAATATTTTTTGAAAAAAGTTTTGTGACATAACCGCTTAACATTTTCTTATATAAAATTCTCTTGTTTTTCAATGACACTTTTATACCATGAGTCAGGCAATACTCCGGCTTCTTTGGTTTAGATTTAACAACTTTCTCTGGGAAAACTAAGTGTATAAATTGAGATATAATAGTACTAAACACATCATATGCAGAATCCACCTGTTGCTGTAAATAAACAACACTCCAATCAACCATCTGAAGTTCTTGTCTAAACTGAAGTAATTTGCCTTCTGAGAAAAAACGGCATGAAATTGCTGGTGGAGCAGCATTTACTATTATTAATGTTTGTGCCTCATGATCTGATAGAGCTGTTGCCACAACCTCTGCTTGATATGGATTTATAAAATTTATAAAAATATTATCTAATAGTGATTTATTTGTATTCGAAATTCTTGTTGGTTCATAGACTGTTTGATTAAAGTTGAAACTTATTAATAGATCTTTAAATTTTTTTGAAGTTAAAGAATGATCTAGCAAATCAATATTAAAATCACCTGCGAGAATAGTTTTGTAGTTTGAATATTTGAATTGAGAAAGGGTGAGAATATCTGCTTTTGTTTGAAAAAATATATCAACATTGTCCTGGCGGGGGCCTGTACACAGCAATAACTACTACTTCAGAAGATCTACTCACGACTGAGGAGCATTCAAAATTCCCTTCTATGCTTTTATTTACTATTTCAGTCTCTTCGGATGCTTCAATACAAGTCTTTACAAAAATTGCTGACTCACCATTCTTCATGACTGTCCTTTCAAAAACAGATGTTTGGCGATATCCCCTTAAGTTCATAGATTGGATTTCCAGTGCAGTAAACCAATGTTCTGTTATTGCTACAAAGGAGGGTTGTTGGTCCAGTAGGTCCAGCACTGCCTCAAGTTCCAAAATTTTGTTTTTCAAGCACTGCATATTTTGATGGAAAATTATTTGATTGCTCTTCTTCTTGTCATCTAACCTCTCAGATTTTCCTTGAGTATCTGGAGGCGTTGCAAGGTTAGAAAATGGTTGATTGAAATCCCAGTAGGCCAAATGTTTGGATCCATTACCTTGTCTTTATTGCTTAGTGGCACACCCAGTTTAAAACAACTTTTTTGTCGGCCTTTTTTAGTGTGCATTTTTTCACAATACAAATCATCCCCTA
Organism: Pissodes strobi; assembly: GCA_016904865.1. Classification (NCBI taxonomy): domain Eukaryota; kingdom Metazoa; phylum Arthropoda; class Insecta; order Coleoptera; family Curculionidae; genus Pissodes; species Pissodes strobi. Next base: position 97,926 of record MU185530.1, read on the forward strand.
ATTGGTGACATTCTAGAAAATCCTTGATATTTTTTACTTCTGTAGAAGTTGAGTAGCCAGTTGATATCCAGTGTTTTTTTCAGCTACTTTTAGACCATTTCCACTTTTGTTTACGCCGATTACGGGGTCGGGGCGCGTGTGTTGGGTCAAAGAGGTTTTTTGCCTTCTTCTGTAGGTTACTTGCTTCCATTTCTCTCCTGCCTGCTCAGTGGTGGGTGGAAGAGTGTTTGCCGACTTTTCTTTGGGGACTACAGCATCAAGGGGTGCCATCGCAAGGTCCACAGCATTGGCAACTTGACTTAGAGTAATTTCTGTAGTTTTGTTGGGTTCCTTTAAGTTATTTGTTAAGACACCTCTGTGAATTCCATTTTTACTTTTCAGCGATTGGTTCTGGTTTGTTTTTGTTTTTGAAGAATTTGGAGTACATTTGAGGTTATGGTTTTCGATCACATTAGGGCTGGGCAGAGTATCGATGTTATTTGAACCGCCGCGTCCGCCCCTGATATCGAAACATTCGGATGTACGATCTCCGTTTCTGTTGGTATCACTGCACAATGGCACAGCTGATTTTGGTGATTTTGTAAATTTTGTTTCTCTGTCTTTGCTGACAATGACGGAGGATTTTCCCGCGGGCTGCGGGGAGGAGGGATCGGGATTAGTGTTTTTGTTTGTTTTCGACTTTTTCTCGTAAGATTTCTCGAGAAAATCGATTTTTTCGCGCAACAGGTCGTTCTTTTCTTGAAGCTCCAGAACGAGAATGCTTAATAAACCATTATTCCGCAGCAAGAAGTCAATTTTGCTGTCCTTTGATTGATCCCTAGGTTCTTCCACGTCACGGCATTCTGAGCTATGAAACACTTTTTTACACTTGATGCATTTTACTAAATTTTTCACGATATTTGAGCAAATATAGCATTTTTTAGCTGAGCAAACGATTTCGACAACGTCTTCGTCCGCCATCTTCATCATCATTTTTGGATATGTTATGGCCTAAGATATTAGAATCAAAGATAACTTTGCAAAGCGGGTCCACTTAATTGGCGTACAGAAATTTTGAATCTACTTAAAATTTTTAAAATAAAAACAATAATTTTAAGTTATAATGTACGCCACTGAAGTAGACCCGCTTTACAAATTTATTTTTGAATCTAATATTTTAGGCCATGACATATCCGAAAATTATAAAAAATCCTTTCAAAACAAAAGGTCATTAAGCATTCAAAAAGATCCAATTTAACTTGGCCCACAAGACATGGTTTTTCCAAAATTAAAGTATCAATTTTTATTGATCTAGTTTTTTAATGGTTAATATTCCGAACCCTTTCAAATCTTTTTTACCCATTTCTACATCTTTATTTCATTTGGCCGATTTTTGCAACGACCTGAAATACATTGGTTTTGAAAAATACCCCCGTTTCTGTGCGCCACTGAAGTAGACCATCTTTGCAAAGTTCTACTTAATCCCAATGCCTTAGGCCATAACATATCCAAAAATGATAAAAAATCCCTTGAAAATAAAAAAGTTATTAAGCATTAAAGAGGGTTCCAATTTAATTTTGCCCACAGTAAACAGCTAACTATTATCGTCACATTTGGCTTGAATATAGAATTAACCTACCCATGGTCTGTCTCTTCTTCAGCTTCTTCCTCGCTATCTTCTTCTCCATTCAATACTTCTTCGGGTAGCTGTAGCTTTCCTTCACCAGTTTGCACTGTCATTTTCTCAATAATGATTGTTTATTACGCATAAATATGGAAATACTCAGTTAATTCATCGAGATATTCTAACGTAATGATATAGGCTATGCAGAAAATTTATACTTCTGAATTACTTATTAAAGGACCTAAAACCATTTAGGATTGTAGCATTCAAGCAAGCAAGTGCGATGTAATATTAATAAGCGTCATTTTGATATTATCTTGATCGTTAAATTTTTCATAATTTTGCCAAAAAAGTGTGATTTTTTAGCAACAGTTTGTCAAATAATCTACCTGCTATCATCTATGACTACTACATCGGAATAAGTATTTGGAAGTAAAAACTCCAAGATTACAAACGGATGACTTTTATAGTTTTGACCTACAGAAGTTCATTGAGAGCCAGGCAACTGGCTAAGGATGTAAACAATAAAATATAAAACAATCAAAGATGATGGAAACCGTTAAGATTAATCAAAATAAGATCTATCGAAGGCCACGAGATGCTGATTTAGAGATCGATATAATAGATAGATTCACTGCAAAGAAGCACCACAAAAGGAATATTTGATGAGAACACCATTGTGTGAAAAATTAAATCTAAGCAATTACTTTATTCTTAGGACTTGCAATTAATGCAGGCCTTAAGAATTTGGGATTTACAGCCTCATTGGTCATGAGAAAATGACTCATTGATAGCTAAATTAACTTGATTTCAAAATTTTCAAAGAATCATTTTAAAATGTATAGGTAATATTGACTCTGAAACTAAATCGATCCCGAAATATTTGTAACTAAATTATAAATTATTCTAAACAATAAAGTTGACTAATCTAACCACTATGTTAGGAATCAGGTTATTAGGAGATGGGCGGGAGCAACAGATTCCATAGAGCCTTTGAGTGAGTGTGATAAGAGTTATGGCTGATAAGCTCTAGCATAGGGGTTAAAAACGGTCAGCAACAAAGTAAATCTTGCCTTTGCCCTGGCAATATTGTGTCTACACTGGCTATTATATGATGACGATCATAAATTACTAGCCCTAAAGGAGAGCTTGTGATTTCCTAGTATTTAATTTATCGCCACTACTGGATTTACATTCGCAAATAAATTGATGTTAACAATTAAAAAAATAAACACATTTCTACCGATATGTGGCCCCGGTATAGCTTGTCGGAATACTTCGGTTAACTATCGAAAATTATAAAAAATACTAAACGATAATATTCCTTCGGCAGTGGGAAACCAATTTATAGAAAGTGACCTTGCACGCGCTTATAACAAATGAGATTAAAAGCTCTAATTTCCGCTGAATCCTGTTATAAAATGACAAATAATGCTCATCAATATTTTGCGGAGGCTTCGACGGGTAATCTCATTATACTTGTAATCTAACGTGACCCCGTACTGCGCGACTTAGGCTATTTTGGGGTTTTAATCATATTCGAAAATAATTATTCCTGCTATATTACTAGAATGGTCTTCATGATAACTTAAACATAATAAACATTGAAGTCTTTACAATTCAAACTTGAAATCTGCTACCTGGTAGTTAACAGATAAGTTATCATATTGTTCTTGCACTTATTCAACACCTGGAAAATAATTATGAATAAACCAAATTCAGGTCAGGCCACAAGCACAGCAGAACAGACAACAAGCGTCGTATCCCAGATGATCGCAGAACCGGGTAAAAACCAAAATTCGCGATTTCCTTTTTACTTTTTTCTGGCTCTGTTTCTAGTTTTTCTGCTCTACAAGCTGGCGTTCTTAGATTTTTATTTTCATTATTTTTAGTAAGCTCTATCATAATAGGTATATCGTACTTGGTTGTTATTGTGTTTGCAAAATGATGGAGGCATTTTTGAGAACCAGAATTTAATATAATGCATACCTTAATTAGATGGGTTTCAAAAATTGTTATTGTTCGTAAATATCATAATATTTTGTGTTATTAAACTTCTTTTTATTACGTAGTTAATTTTCAATTATTGTTAATTATGCAAATAAAAAAAAATTTACGACATCCCTTTAAATATTTAGTTGCAAAAGAACTGAATGATATTTAGGCAAACAGGATTTTCAACAATTAAATCAAAATAAGTTTTAAATTTTTATTGCGACTTTTCTCCTCTTCAAGGTGGCGTAATTACATCATCAACTTCAATTGATGATGGTTTTTTTTATTCTGAAAAATGTTGAGTATGATGTGACGTCGGATTGAAGATCCGAGAACGTCGACTTGTAAAGCAGAAAAATGCAATGAGAATGTGTAATTTATTTTGTCACATCTCTTCAAATAGAGTCAGAGAAAAATAAAATCGAAATCGCGACTTTTCAGCTTTTTTCCAAATAGCTTCGAAAGTAGGTACTCGAAATTTTTCAAATATTTTTATATAGTACTTATCATATATGTATCCTAACCTATAACTTATATGAGAGTTTCAGTGACAGTGAGGTTACAAAACTGGAAAGCGAATAGGGGTTTTCAGATGGCTCGTAAATTATCTATTTAAACATCCTTTTGGATTCAATTCGTGTTTTCAGTTTGAGGGAGAGACAATAACTCAAATTAATGAATATAATGGAAAGAGAATAGGCTTTTTCTCATATAGGCACGTTAGCAAAACCTATTTAGCTCATAAATTATCTATATAAACTTCCTTTTGGATTCATTCTGTGTTTTCAGTTTGAGGGAAAAAAAGCTGATGTCGTATTTTTTTAACAATACAATAATACACTCAAATTTCACATTTTTATAGCAGTGTAATTAGGGGGAAACAGTGAGTTTCACAGCGATCCTGCGAACATCTGCCGTGAAAGTATCTGTAAAACAGGGACATCTCGGCCACATGTCTGCAGTGTTCCAGACTATCCAGATTCCGGGTCGACTCAGGGTCGCCGACGAGACACACAGCTCTCTTCTGAATGGAATATAGCAGCTTTAGAGTGTACTTTGGTGCGGCATCCCAGATGTGTGAGCAATATTCTATGCACGGTCTTATTGCGCTTTGTAGAGCAAGAGCAACTGCTGCGGTGTATACAGTTTTTTGTTGCGAAATAGCGTACCAAGCTTCTGGCATAGCCTAAAGAAAACTATAGCTGCGACACTTAAGCGCGGCACCTTTGACAAGCGAGGACCAAGTTTATCACTATGTAGTGGGGAGGAAATAAATAAATCTAACTTGACGTCAACCCCCCGGCAATCATTAGTGAAGTGAGCCGTACTAAAATTTTTTGGGACGTTATATACTAAAATTGTTACTCTCCCCTATTATTTTATTTAAACTTTCGTCACAAAATATCTGATTTATAAAATACTGTTTATTTCGAGTAGAGAATAACCATTTTTTTGATCCATAAAAGCTGCATAAAGAGAGCAGGATATTTATTTAAACATTACACCTGAAAGAAATAGTTAAAAATGTCTTTTGAAGTGAAATTAAGAATGGCGAATGTAGATTACTTGTAGTAAGTACAGCATTCTTGAATGCTGAATATAACTATAATATAATATAAGCTCCAAGTTAATCTTTAAATATCAACAAGATCTATACCCAACAAAAGTTTTTTTATATGAGATTTTATTTTGCACAAGTAGTTACGGTTTTAGACAAACTTGTGAAGATCTGCAATAATAATTTTGAAAATTTTGATTTATCTAGTTGTTCTCTTCTAAGCTTAAAAAGATCTTATATAAGTACATAATTTTGTTTTATATAGATTCCTAGCAACCTGCACAATTTTATAAACGTATTATGTACGATTTTGCATATTTTTTCGTAACAGCTTTTTCATTTTATTCGCTAGATAAAAATATTGCCAAGATGGTGAAATGAAAGTAAATTTTTGATCTGGCTATAATTTACGAACTAGTTTATGCATGAAGTGCACAATAACGCTAAATCGAAGCAACCTGTACCAACCCTACATTTTGCTTTTTTGTTTACCTTGGTATCTTTAAGACCAAAAAAGGTACAGCGAATCAAAATGATATCAAGGTGCTGATCAAATCTAACATAATGGATATATGTGGATAACGATCGACTTTTACGAAAAACAAAAACGATGTTTTTGAGACTTACGCCTTTATGGTAGAATACGAACTGTTTATTGTCAAACGAAATGTTTTGCACTTTCTTATCTTCCACATAACCACAACCTGGAAAATACTCCCCACCAAACCGAAAATTTCGTATATCTAGATAATTACTAAATAAGTAACAGATCAAATTCTTTAAATGGAAAGGAGGCTATTCGACATGCTACATGAAATTTATCTAGAATTTTTAGAAGAATTCGAAATTCGGAAAATATGTCCCGCTCTTTTGAGACCTTTTATATTGAAATATAATTCAATTATATTGTCAAACTAAAATCAACATGGCTAAAAGATGAAATGGTTGTAAGACTAATAAAAAAATTTAAAACATATTATTTCTATAAAATGTATATACATATGAAGGGTACAGGGGAAAAATGATCTAAACGCCATTTCCATACGGAAACTTTTTTATTATTGACTTCACAGAAAATTTTATTCTTGTTAAAAGTTAGTGTTTGAAAAAAAACTAATTTTGACAATGCTAAATTAAAGATAAGTTATACAGGGTACTCAATAAATACAAAAATGATGGTTAAAAAATCAAAAACTTTGGAATATCGGAAAACCTTCTACAGAAAAATAAAGCTCGTATTTAGATAAAAATAAAAGTCAAATACCATTTTTTCCAAAAGTGCACCGCACCGTTGCGGAGAAAATCCATTTCAATTACTGGAAAAACCCGCTTTTTCCTAATTTTGTCCTTATTTTTTTCAGCAACGATGCACTTTTGGAAAAAAGTTTTATTTTTACCTTAATAGGAGCTTTATTTTTCCTGTAGAAGCTTTTCCGATATTCCTAAGTTTTTGTTTTTTAACCACCATTTTTATATTTTTTAAGTACCCTGTAATACTTAGTCTTAATTTAACATTGTCAAAATTAGTTTTTTTCCAAGCATCAACTTTTATCAAGAATAAAATTTTCTGTGAAATCAATAATAAAAGTTTCCTATGGAAATGGCGCTTAGATAGTTTTTCCCCTGCACCCTTCGTATATATTTAATGAATGTTTCCATATTATTAATTTTCGATTATTTTTGGGCACTTTAAATTTTGTAACCTATTATGATACGTTTTAATCCGTTTTGGTGCTTTTAGTTAGTTTGGGTTAGTTCAATCAGCTTTCGTTTAGTTTTAATTTATTCTAGTCATTTGAACCCGGTTCCGATACATTATAACCAATTTTAATATTTTTGGTTAGTTTTGGTTACTCGCCAAAACTGAGTCGTTCAATCAACTATCGATTACTTTCGGTTCCGATACGTTATTACCAATTTTAGTTTTTAGGATAGTTGCCAAAATTTAATTGATCTGGGTTAGTTTTAACTTACTTAATATTGTTTTTAAGCTATTCCGACACGTTTTAGCCCGTTTTGGTACTTTTAGTTACTTTTGGTTTGTTTTGGTTAGTCTTTCAATCAAATTTTGGTTACTTTGAATTTAGTTTAGTTATTGAATTAATTCATGTTAGTCGTCAAAATTCGCTTAATTTTGGTTGGTTTCAACTTATTTTAATATTTTTAATCTGTTACGATACGTTTTAGCCCTTATTGATGCTATTGGTTAGTTTTGGTTGGTCGTTCAATCGACTTTCGGTTAGTTTCAGTTAGTTCTAATTTAGGTTAGTAATTTGAATCGGTTCGGATACGTTATGACCAATTTAAATGTTTTTAATTAATTTAGGTTAGTTGCCAAAATTCGGTTAATTTGGGTTAGTTTCAACTTACCTTAATAATTTTAATCTGTTACGATATGTTGTAGCCCTTTTGGTGCTTTTGGTTACTACTTTTGGTTAGTCGTTCAATCGACTTTCGGTTAATTTCAGTAAGTTTTAGTTTATTTAAATCATATGAACAGGTTCCGATACGTTATAACCAATTTTAAAGTTTTTGATTACTTTCGGTTAGTTGCCAAAATTCGGCTAATTTGGGTTAGTTTTAACTTACTTTCCTTCAATCAACTTTCGGTTAATTTCAGTTAGTTTTAATTTATTTTAGTCATTGGAACCGGTTCCGATACGTTATAACCAATTTTAATGTCTTTGGTTACTTGCCAATATTCGGTTAATTTGGGTTAGTTTTAATTTACTTTAACATTTTTAATCTATTTCGATACGTTTTAGTCCGTTTTTGTGCTATTAGATACTTTTGGTTTGTCATTCAATCAACTTTCGGTTACTTTCAGTTAGTTCCAATTTATTTTAGTCATTTGAATCGGTTCCTATACGTTATAAGCCAATTTAATATTTTTGGTTAGTCGCTTAAATTCCTTTCGTTTTGGTTAGTTTTAACTTACTTTAATTCTTGTAACCTATTACGATAGGTACGTTTTAGCCTGTTTTGAAGCTTATGGTTACTTTTGGCTAGCTTTGGTTAGTCGTTCAATTAACTTTCGGTTGGTTTCAGTTAGTTCCAATTTATTTTAGTCATTTGAACCGATTCCGATACCTTATGATCAAATTTAAGTTTAAATAAACAAACTAACTAGCTGCTTAATTCTGCCGTTCTTTTCCCATTTTAACACATAAACATTAACTTATTTATATAACATACAAAAAAAAACAATATTTACGCATAACGTCTATTTACCCAAACAACGAATCTTTTACTATTTTAATTCCTACGAAAATTTGTTGCACTCCGGCCCAGGTAAGCGCGTATGATTGGCATCGAGTTCCAACTGCGTGGTGTCCTCACTTCACTGAGCTTCACGGAGAAAATTTGATTCCGTACCCCACTAAACGAGCCGAGTGTCGCGGCTATAGTTTTCTTTAGGCTATGCTTCTGGGATGCTGATTTTGCGATGTTAGCAACGTGGTTATGCCAGAACATATTGCTCTTGACCGAGACACCCAGTAGTCCGATTGACGAGGATGAAGGAGTTGACGAAAGTAGTGCGCCCTGAGGCACGAACGCGTTAATGGTGAATGTGTCTGGGATGTGTCCTTCAACTGCAATATGCAGAGATCGGTTCTTAAGGAAACTGGCAAGCCACGTGCAGAGAAAGGCTGGCAGTCCGAAGGACGGCAGTTTGTTGAGCAATCCGTCATGCCAAACTCTATCGAATGCCATCGAAATATCCAACCGAATCGCTTGAGACTCTCCGTAGTTCTCAATTGATCTGCTCCATATATGAGTGACATATGCCAATATATCTCCTGTCGACCTCTCTTTGCGAAAACCGTATTGATTATCGCTGATTATTTGTTTTGTTTTCGAGGTACTTGAGTAGCTGCTGATTGACTACACGTTCCATGTATTGGAGATTATGAACTTGTTGCTAAAGATGGAGCTGCACATACTCCTCAGAAATATGAAAAATTGGTTATAACAACCCCCTCTTTCTATGTAATATGTGATGTAATTTTTAAATTTATTTTAATATCAATGTTTAACCTGTGTGTCACGAAGACCTTTTGACTAGTGTGACTCAACTGTGCTAGTTCCTGACAAAGAAGCATCTAAAGCCGAAAGCGCTCTGCATTGCTAATTAAAACATTTTTCACGAAATACAAAAGCCTTCAATTTAATATGTCCCCTTGCATACAGCCTTAAACCTTATCTTATTAATTACTGCCTTTGCTACCGACCAGAAATTCCTGGAGCCACTAGAGCATTGCAAAAGTTTATTCCTGATCCTTTGATTGTGTTTGTCCTTAGTTTCGTCGATCGCTTGTTTGCATTTGTTTCACGCTTCGACAAAATATTTGCGATTTTCAGCGGTCTGATTTTACTGCCAGTACTTGTAGGCTTGCTGTTTTCTACCTACAGCTCTTTCGCATCCTCTGTCAAGCCAGGTCTTTCCTTTTGATGGTAACTTGATGGAATTTGGGATGTATGCTTCCATTCCTGAGGAGATTACTTGCATAACCTCTTCGCAGCAGACTGACGGGTCATCAGTGCCAAAGCAGACGTCGAGCTCGGGAACACCTAGGTAGAACGTCTCAGTTTGCATAATTGTAGTGCCAGATTTTGCGAGGCAATGGTGGATCCTCCTGTAGAAGAGGCAATTGACAAACCGTTGTAATAAGTTTGTGGTCGGAAGTACCTAATGGCGGACCAACTCTCTGAGATTCGAGTTGGTTCGTCTACAAGTTGAGTAAGCCCGCAGCTGATGGCAAATGCTTCATCTTCTCTACCTTCGTTGTCGGTCTTGTTGGTCTGTGGGCTTTGAAATCTCCCAGATCGATTATTTCTGAATTGGGGTGATGGACCTGTATTGAGTCAAAAGTGGTAGCTAGTGTTGTAAAAAAGCTTTTGGTAGGCTCTATCGCTCGGAGGGCGATAGAAGCAGCATATAAACTTTGTTAGTTCCTTAGCGGTGACCTTGAGCCCCATGACGTCAAGCTTGTTCAGTTCGAGCGTTTCCTCGCGGTGACATGAAAGGTCGCTTCGGGAAAAAGGCATATTCCGAGCTTATATCTAAATCGGGTGTGTAAGTCGTAACCAGGATAGGGGTAGTTTATTATTGTTGTTGTAGAACATACTTATGTTTCTGTAAGAGCTATAATCGCGATATAATAAATAAAATGGGAACCAAATAGGCTTTATCAGATATACGTACGTTAGCAGTACCTATTTACCTCGTAAATTATATATAAACTTCTTTTTAGATTCATTTCGTGTTTTCACCTCTAGGGAGACAGCTAGTCCCGTGTTTTTGAACAATAATACACCCGAATTTCACATAATCGTAAACTATCTATATAAACTTCCCTTTGAATACATTATGTGTTTTCAGTGTGAGGGAGAGGCAGCTGATGTCGTATTTTTTAACAATAATATACTCAAATTTCACATAATCGCAATATAATAAATATACCTATATAATGGGAAGCGAATAGGCTTTTTCAGATATACGTGCATAAGAAATACGTATTTAGCTCGTAGATTATCTATATAAACTTCCCTTTTGATTCATTCCGTGTTTTCACTTTGAGGGAGAGGCAGCTCATGTCGTATTTTTGAACAATAATACACTCAAATTTCATATCATCGCAATGTAATAAATATAATGGGAAGCGACTAGGCTTTTTCAGATATACATGCGTCAGCAGTACCTATTTAGCTCGTTAATTATCGCAGGAAAGCGAATAGGCTTCTTCAGATGTACGTGCATTAGCAGTAAGTATTTAGCTCGTAAATTATCTATATAAACTTCCTTTTGGATTTATTACGGGTTATCAGTTTGAAGGAGAGACAGCTGATGTCGTATTGTTGATCAATAATACACTCAAATATCCCTTAATCGCAATATAATAAATATAATCCAGGCTTTTTCAGATGTACATTTGTTAGTAGTACCTATTTAGCTCGTAAATTATCTATGTAAACTATATAAACTTCCCATGTTGCCAGAATGCTCTTAACTTACTGCCAGTTTTCAACATGTTTTAATTACATATCGGTTTATCGATAAACTTAAAAGGGGGGAGCAAATAGTGGTTGGTTGGTCGCCTAAGGTACATCACTCGGCTCCTTCAGACCTCGTTGCATGTTATAGAGATTTTTCAGTTATCTGGCTTAAGGTAAGGTAAGGTAGATTTTTTTTAAATAAAAATGAAGTGTCTAGCGCTTGTACTACTTCCATCACAATACATTAAAATTGACCTGACGACATTGTGGTATAAGAGTGATTGCGTTCCCATGTTTAGCCGCTCCTCACGTTTCATGTGAGGCTCACTCGAATGCATCTTTATTATTACGTAAATGAAAAAAATGTTTTGAAAGTTACATATTTATTTTCTGAATTATTAAAATATCAAACAAATTAAAACAATAAACATGAAAAAAAGGGGCTAAAACTATTTTTAATCTTATTTGGGTACGCCTACTATTTTAATATATCGCAAAATTATTATCTCATAAATCGACGAAAATAACGTTTAATGAAGTTAAGAACAAAAAAAATCATGTGCGCAGTTAACACGCGATATACTATAACTATACCAAGCGGTCACTCATTCAAGTGCTAACCACCCCCGACGTTGCTTAACTACAGTGATCGGACGAGAACTACTTTTTACTCTTAACAAACATGTTACCATTGTATAACAGTATTTTATCTCATTCTTTCGTAGGCTACATCATATAGATCTCATTTTACTGTCGCGTTTTCGTTTCATCGAGTCTCAAATCACACCCGTGCTAAAGAAATTTTCACTTCAAAAAATTTTCTATGTGACATGAACCAGGGCCCATTTTTTCACTTTTATATGGTCCTTAATGCGCTCCTGTCTAATAAATATGGGACGACCGACTCCAGTCGTGTGTTCACGTGTTCCTGCATGCATTGTTTACACCCTACTTGCTTTTAAGTTCGATAGACTATAGAATAAGATTCTGATGGCTGGGGTTCATGTCCGGAAGAGCGTTTTAAGCGAGCAAAGGCACAGTGCTATTGATTTATTCCATATATTATTTGCCGAGCTAAGTATCTACATATTTGCGGCTCTAAAAGCATACAGATCTGAGTTAGAAAAGCATTTAGAACTCGGTCAGAAGAGCAATTAGATCTGTGTCAGATCTTGACAGTGTATTTCCACAGTTTTGTTGTTTTGTTACAGCTTATGACGAATTCATAAATAGGTAAATTGAGCTTGTAGGATTTGAGATACTCGTTACTACAAAATCTGAATAATATATTAATTATTAATTTTGTAAACTTTATTTAAATTTACAAGAAACAACATTTTCGTATCCAATACCGAGTGAAAAATGATATCCATATCTCATGGCACTGTTGCATGAAAACGTTTGCTACATGTAATATGATTCCCACCAATTAAGCAAAGTAGGTTCATTTGCAAATTGACCTAAGCACACATTCTAATTAGCTCTTCTAAAAATAATATTACGTATATGTATAAATAGGAAAGCATCGGTTTTTTACCATAGGCAGCTCTAATATAACGGAAAGTGCGATATTAGTTTAAAAATTAATATAATTTAAAGATTTAAACGAAAATTTTCACTTTT
>MU185531.1:25182-37146 GCA_016904865.1 Pissodes strobi
GAAAAACGCAAGCCATAATCCTTCATAGAAGGCGGAAGGCTGCAGGACCACACATAAGGATAAAAAACATCAACATTCCTTGGAGCGACGAAGTCAAGTGTCTTGGAGTACACCTGGACCGTGGCCTGACATGGAAAAGGCACATCCAAGCTGCAAGAGACAAGACCAAACGGGTAAAGGCCATGCTGAATCCCTTAATCGGGAAGAGTAGCCAAATGCATTGAAGACCAAACTTGTCATGATAAAGTCAATAGCGAGATCTCAACTGACGTATCACTCAACAGCCTGGGGATACGCAACGAAATCAAGCATTAAATTATTAACCAGTACAGAGAACGTACTAATCAAGAGAGCAGCTGGCGCACTTTGGTTCGTCAGAAATGCTGACCTGCAACGAAACCTACAGTGGCAGCCTTTAGAAGACTTTATAGTCGAGAAGGCCAGACAAGGTAAAAGGCAAAAAACCATGCTGCCTGCTGATGAAGATCTGAGATAAGTGATCAACTATCACCCAGACGACCCAAGGACCAGAAGATGGGCCAAATACAATAGACCCAGGAGTCTAATTGTATAAAAAATACAGCACAAGAGACGACACACCATATACGAGATGCGTGATCACGTAATCACGCGCGAGGGAACTACATACGATGATCAAGACTTAATAGGATTCAATCACGGATTAACCCGACTTGCAGCAGATGATCCCCTAGAGGGGTCCAAGCACAGGTCGGCAATAGCTGGAAGTTTTAGTTGGTGTGCTACTGCAGCGAGTCCAACATTACCCCCCTCCTGAGGGGTGTGCATAAAAGAGCAATTTTACCAGATCACAAAAAAATCATTCAAAATTGCGTTGCGCAACTTCTTTTCTTGGTAAAATGTTTGATATATTTTTTCTTGCGCGCGGTTCAACGATTGTTAGCTTTGTATATGTATCTACCTTTGCGAGCGGTATCAAGGAGTACATAATAATGATAATACTAATTATTTGATTAAATTTAGATTATCCTTTATTGTGTTTGTTTCTTCATCAATATCAGTAGCGCAAAGTAGCCTTACCGAGCTACTTGATGTAAAAATACAAGTTTATTTAAAGTATTTGTTGTAAATAATGTTTATCTAAATAAAAAACAAATATTACTACACTATTGTTGTTATTATAGTAAGAGGGCTTTTAAACATGCGACAGGATAAATCATTATTTGCGGTGGGTTCGCCTCCGCGTTTTTCAATCGATAGTTTTATAACCTACAAATTAATGGCTTAATCTGTAATAATTTAAAGAAACCAGTATCCCTCTAAATACGTATACATTTACGACAAGTCTATGAAATACTATGAAATATGCTATGGCCTGAATCAATATGAATGATTCAAATATTTCCTATAAAGTCACTAGATTACTAACGTCTATATCAATACGTCTAAAGTTCCCTTAATACATCGCACTGATTCTACCCCTGTTCTATTAAAGCCTTTTTTTAATAATTGTAGCATAGTTTTCAGTTAAATTTACGATGTAACATTTTACCCATTTATTTTATAAGAATTGGGTCTTATACGACTGGACTATATGAGAATATCGACTCGAGTTACTTTAAGTTACGTTACTTTAAACCAGCAGAGATACTTTTCAGTTAAATAGTCTTAGTTGTGGGACCGCCTCCGCGCTTTTAAAGATAACTTAATTCTGCGTTTTACGTTTGAAAAAAATCCATTTGATTGATAATTAAATAAAGCTCTTTTTTTAATTGTTCCATCGTTTTCAGTTTAATTTACAATGTAACATTTTAGCCATTTATTTTACAAGAATTGTGTCTTATTTGGCTGGACTATATGAGAATATCGGCTCGGGCTACTTTACTGTCTAGAACTGTAGATACGTAATTCATTATTTAACTGAGTTAATATAGTTAACTGGATTAATATCACTTTTGACTCCTTTTAATTTTAAAATATAGAAATTAAAATGTTAAAATGAGTTAAAATTTAAACCTGAATAGAAAGGAAACTATTCCTTATGTTCAAATTTTGCTAAAGGATATTATTAACTGGATTTTTACTGTATCATTTAAACCAGCAGAACTTGGTTTCATTTTGGATTGAAGAATAAAGAGAGACTTTTTAGTTGTAGCCGGTGTGTAAGTAGGCTTAAACTAGAGATCTGATTTTGGTATCGTCTCTTCGCTTGGAAGTAAGCTCGCTTCTCACTAGGCCTGGAGTCGGGACTTTATTTACAATTTTATTATTATTTTTTTTATTTTAATTAAATGAATTTTATTAATTTTTTAATTTAGCTATGTTAATGTGGGTTGGCCTCCGCGTTTTTACAAATAGCGTAATGGTAGCTGTAGCTAATTTATACAAGCATATACAAGTTTAGAAAGTATAAAATTATGTAAAAATTTACATGAATCGTAACAGTTTACAAAATATAATATAGAAAAACGTATAATAGCTTCGATTATGTGAACGAAAACCATTTTATTGTTTTTTAAATATTAATTGTGCGCATCTCGCGAGAATAGGATTACTTTAAAGTTATACATACACATTTTGATAAATGTCACTTTGACAATGATAATGCGGATTAGCCTCCGCGTTTTTAAAAATAGCGTATTGATAGCGGTAGCTAATTTATACAAGCATATACAGGCTACGGAAGTCTAAAATTATGTAAAAATGTACATGAATCGTAACAGTTTCTTCTTTTTCGAGTGCCCTATCAGTTATCTGACGTTGGCAACCACTTGGGAAAACGAATATCTGTCTTCAGCCAATCTGAAGAAGTCTCCTGCAGCTTGGACACCAGTCCAGTCGCGGATGTCACGCAGCCAGGGCATCTGCTTTCTGCCCACTCCTCGTCGACCATCTATCTATCTTGCCTTCCATTATAATTCTGAGAAGGGAGTATTTTTCGCCACGCATCAGGGGTCTCCGATACGCTATCTTCCTACGTTTTACTACTGTGGTGAGCTCACGATCTGTCCGCGCTCTTCTTTAAACCTCGTTGTTGGTCATTCTTGCAATCCAGGGAATTTTTAGAATCCGTAGCAGTATCCACAGCTCAAATGCTTCCAAGCGATTCAACGTATTGATCTTTAGTGTCCAGGATTCAACTCCGTACAGAAGAATAGGTCAAACATAGCAGTTAGTCATTCGTTGTCGGAGAGTCATATTTAAGCCACTATTACAAAATAGTGGCTTCATCGCACAGAATGTAGAGCGTACTATCTTAATCCGACTTTTAATTTCTACGTCAGGATCTAGGTTGTGTGTTATAAGAGAGCCTAGGGCATTTGAATATTCTGACTCTCTCTATCTATTCTCCATTCAGCTCCAGTTCGGCGTTTGCATGTTGTGTACGGCTGATTACCCTAAATTTAGTTCTCGTTGCATTTATGTTTAGTCCTTTTTCCCTGTTGGCGTTCGTCACGCTGTTTAAAGGTTGTTGGAGCTCCTTTATGCTTTTCACCCTAATAACCGTATCATCTGCATATCTCAAGTTGTTTATAGGAAGTTCATTGATCTTAATACCAATGTCAGTCTCCAATGATTTCTTGAAAATAATATCCGAATACAAATTGAATAAAAAAAGACAATATGCAGCCCTGGCATACACCCCGACATATCTCTACACTGTTGCTCGACTTCCCGTCGACTCGTATATTTGCCGTCTGATTCCTGTACAGGTTCCTTATGATTTAGAGATCTCTCTGATCAATTCCAGCTCTCTACAGTGCTTCAATGTGTTTTACATGTTGAACACGATCGAACGCCTTTTGGTGGTCAACAAAACAGGCAAATACGTCTGCCTCTCTGGTCCCAAAGCCATGTCTAAAACCAAACTGAGTGCTATCAAGATCGAGTTCACATCTCGTTCTTATTCTCGCATGTATCACTCTGAGGAAGGTCTTCAATAGGTGACTCATGATGCTAATTAATCTGTATTCCCCACATCTTTTTGAGTGTTGCTTTTTAGGTATTGGGATAAAGGTGGACTTTAGCCAATCATCGGGGAGACTTCCACTAGTGTATATTTTGTTAAACAGTTCTACAATGTGCTCAATGTTATCATCATTGATGAGTTTTATTAATTCGATAGATACGTTATCTGGGCCGACTGCTTTATTATTCTTCCCAAAATTAATAGCGTGTGTGACCTCTGTTTTCGATATAAGTGGGCATATGTTGTAGGTTCGTTAGATCTTTCGTCCTCAAACAGCTTTGTCACATAATCTTCCCAGACAGCCTGCTTTTGTTCTTCCCCAATTATTGGTCTATTGTTCGCATCTATTAAGACTGTAAGTGGTTTCCTTTTAAATATGCCTGCTACTTCCTTCAGTTTGCGATGCATGTTAAAAGAGTCATGCTGTAGGTTCAGGTCCTCCATTTCTTCACACATATCCCTCATCCATTTTTCTTTGGCATGTCTGATCTCCCTTTTTATGTTCCGGTGTAAGCCGTCATACCGGGTCTTTTCATTTTTAATTTTTCTTCTTTCCTCCATCAAGGCAAGAATTTCGTCTATCATGCAGCGCTTCCTTTTGATATTCTGTGGCGGTTTTAAGGTCTTTTCGCTTATGTTGTTCAGAACGTTCTGTAGATTCTTCCAACACCCATTTACGTCGACCTCCGGACTGTTAGTAAGGGTCCCCAATGCTACGTTTAGTTCAGCCGAGATTGATGCTCTAATATTGATATTTTGTAATTTGGATGCATCAAGGGTAGTCGGCTTCTCAGTTTTCTTGGTAGATTTAAGGCGTACTGCTAGATTGGCTACCAGTGGATTATGATTCGAACCTATGTCCGCACCGGAGTAGGTTGTTGTTCTTTTTACGCAGTTTCTAAATCTACTATTTATCAAAATATAGTCTATTTGGTTTCGCACGAGGTTATCTGTCGTAGCAACAGGCGAAGTCCAGGTGTACAATCTTCTTTTCGGTAGCATACCACAAGTGAGTTAGTCTGGCAGAATTCGTAAAATCTGTCTCCGCGTTCATTTGCCTCGCCTAAGCCATAGTTTCCCACCAAATTATCTCTTCTGCCCTCGCCGATCTTAGCATTAAAATCACCCAGCACCAAGTTGATATCATTCCTTTTTAAGGTTTTGAGAATTTTGCTTTGGTCGTCATAAATGGTCTCAACTTCGCCGTCATATCTTTTATCTGCAATCGGCATATATACCTGGATTATGTTTATGTTAAATGGTCTAGCACGTAGTTGAAGTAGTAAGATTTTTTCCGAGAAAGAAGTAAAGTTCTTAACACAACTGGCGTATTCCTTAGTGATAAAGGTTCCAACTCCGTGTCTGTGGTAATTGTCATCGTTTGTGTTTCCTGCATACTAAAACGTTCCTTCTGGGTGTTTATACAATCAGTTGTTAGGCCATCATACCTCACTTACTCCCATAATGTCCACCTTCAATCTTCTTGTATCATGTTGTATTGTTGTCGATCTTTCCGGCCGCAAAGACACTTCTAATATTCCATGTTGCGATTCGCATCTTGGATTTCATTGTATTCCACCGGGAGATTCTTAGCACCCCTTGCCCACCTAAGGGCTGCCAGGGACTGGGGGCCGTTGTTCTTTCTCTGTAATCCACAGTGATGTCCTGAGGGAAAATTTTCCGGAGTGATTTATTTATGGAATAATAAAATAATTTCAATCAGCAATATTCTTTTTCGCCGTGAATTAATTAAATAAAATACGAAGTATGATAACACTAATTATTTAATGGGATTCTCTTTTAATTATCGAATACTACATCAATAAATGTTTCCCAATCTATTGGCACTCTATGCCTCATCATTTAAATTAAACTTACTATCTAACTTAAGCACTGAATTGTTTTACTGAAATATTCATGAATTTCTTGCCAACAGACAACGATAACTGTTTTCAAATATACAAGCAATCTACACATTATGATTTAACCTAAATGTACTGTCTACCTCGAGCACTGAAATGATTTATTGAAAAACTCACGAATTTCTTACCTACAGGCAATGCTAAGTGTTTCAAATATACAAGCAATCTACACATTATGACTTAAAACTAAACTTACTGTCTATCGCTTAATGTTAACTCAGAACCTGCCGTCGTTGCTTCCCTTGCTCGTGTTTTACCATTTTATCCCTCGACGAATGACGAAGATCCACCACGTTACTTTACTTTACTTTTCGAACCGTTGACATGAATTTACTGAAAGGCACTACTTTCGGTTTGGTCACAACTGAGACCATATTATCGACTACAAATTTAAGATTTTAAACTTTTAAACTTTTTAAATAAAATTCGGCATAGCGACCCGCTACAACTGATATAAAATTTTGAATTTGCCCATAAGGACTCACTGCAACTGGATATGAGAATAAGACTGCTTTTTCTTCGTAAATGCTTTTATAGCCGGATTTTTGACGCGTTTTGTCCCCCAAAAAATCCAGAATCTCTGTACACCCAAGAAACGCGTTATATTACGCAACTTTTTTCAAGGCGTGTCTTTCTCCCAGAAATACCTGGAATTTTGCCTGCGGCAAGTAAAATATCGGCGATGACGCAAGACGTTTATTTTTCGCCGAAAACGGCTATTCGCGTTTGAACTGGGTTTTTTCCACTCAGGACCAAATAAGGTCATTCAAATTGTTTTACAAGGCAAAGTTTCAAAGTCCTTCGACTTTGGTGACGAATTTTACTTGCAACGCCTATTGACCAATGGATTTCTTTTTATCAAGGTTTTTCGGGGGGAATCTGCATGAAATGCTTAACTAAGTGGGGTATAGCCGGCGCTTCAAACCGAATCTAGTAAACTTTGAATTTCCTGCCGATTATTGGCATTATAGTCCAAGGGTAAGTAACTTTTCTAATATTGGCATATGCTTGCATGATGACTGGTGTGCTAATTTACTTCAATTCAGATGTTTCTTCAGATGAAAATCTTGAGACGCGATTAGGGCTTTACTCAACAATTCCATCTTCAATTTGATTTAACAAAATAAAATTATTATTTGATTTGTTCGTTCTCTCTTGGCGATTTAATTCCAAATTAATTTGCTTTATTTTGTTTTGAAACAATTAAAAATAAAAGCAATTTTCTAAACAAATTTATCTAATTCGGGGTTGGCCCTCGGTTCATCACAATTTTAATTGTGCGCATGTTGCGTGAATAGGATCACCTACATAAAAATTTTGACACATGTCATTTTGATAAAATCAAAAATGTAATGCTAAAAATGTGCACTTTTTTGACAATATCTTCTTTATTACGCATCCAATCGAAATTTTTCTTCATAGCTTTTAGATGCAACATTTAAAAGCACATTTTAACCTTGACTCAAATTTCACCTAACTGCCATAGTAACCGATATATATATATTTTTAATTATTATTATTTTTTAAGAGTCATGTTAACACCTACAATCCCTCCATTTACTGTGATGAAGTTGATTAAAAAAATTATAAAAATAAAAAATTAAAAAAAAAATTACGACAGCTCACTATAATCTTTGTCACTCCCTACAATAAATCCGGTAAAAAAATTAAATGACTGAAAATTTACGACACTTTTTTACCACAGTTTCAAAGAAAAAAACTAAAATATGAGCCATTCAATGATATCCAATTGCGCATCTGCATCCGAGCCAAATTTTTAATTTTTGTTTTTTAAATCGACTTCCATACAATTGTATTCTAAATTTTTGGCAGATAACCTTAAAAAATAGTCAAGGCTCTACACCCTTCCCCAAATTATGTAGTCCATATCGCTCTTTTTTTTACAATCATAGAAAAACGTCTCATTTGACATTAACAGTTCCAAATTGCAGTCGGGGACCGGAGTTCAAAATGAGTATCATTTATCATTTTCTCACCATATATATTTTTAAATTTTTTTTAAGATTTTTTTTAATTTTTTTAAACCTTCCCAATCAAAACCTGAATCTCTGACCCCCCTATTCAAAAATGCGAATATCTAAACTTTACGATAACTCACTGGGACCGTTTATTGTCACTAGATCATCATCATTATTATATATTTTATTTGAAGTCAATATGGTGTACCTATTATCTTAATATGTCACATTTGGTGGTGGTAAGGTTCATCATTTATGATAAAAGCTTAAAATTTACAGGGTTTTTGAAAAAAAACTAGTAGTTAGTTATTTCTTTATAAACAAGAGTCAAAAAATCCCATACAATTGTTTTTTGTAGAAGCCCGGTAGGTACTTTTGGTAATTTTACATCTTGCAAATAAACGTGTTCAGAATAATTTCTCTGGCAAAATCTTAAATCCAAAATGAAGCTAAAAACTTGCTCCAGAATTTTTCATCAGTTTAGATTATTGCATTGCCTCACAAATAATAAAAATTGGCGCAATACAAAGCGTGACCAATAAAAGTTTTCGCGACCTAAGCAACTCGACTAATAACAACGAAGGACGTGACTTTATAATACAAATACAACAATATCCCCGATTCATGCTGCATGATTTAAGCGAAAATTAAATTAAAATTTATTATTTCAACTTTATAGCTTTTTTATATTCAGAAATAAAGTGGTAATAAATTTCGGAAATAATAACGGTTTTAATATGCACCACCGAATTAAATCGCGGGAACGAAATGAAATCCGAGTTTATCCCGCAAATGGTAAAAGTGTTACTAGTGGTTTCTGTCATATTAATTCTCGCCATTTCTATTGTTCAAAAGAAAGATGACATGGAAAAAAATTTAATGGAATCCGCGTGCGGTAAGATTTTATTACTTTTAATTAACTCTGGTGCATCATGGCTGTACCATAAGCGACACAAAATAAATTAGAATAAAATGAAAAATTTCATTGATAAGGGATATATTGATATATTACCCTTGTTTATGAATGGTTCATTGTACTTTCAACCGTAAACAAACTTTGCAGCTTAGAAACCGATGACCAGAGACATAGCAAGAAAACACCATACACAAGATCATTTCATCTTTTCACTAGGAAAAGACTTGCTGTCATCCCATTAACTGGCTAAGACGACGCATCTTAAACCTTAATGCGACCTATTTAGGTTGGGTGACAGCCCGAAGAGGAATAGAAGCAGTAAAACAGACGAATAAAAAAAGGTGGATGACAACAGACTTAATGGAACAGCGACGACGAATGAAAAACGAAGCGAATAAATACAAATAATTGCAAGGAACAATTTATTTATTAATCACAGTATCAACAGCTTAAGCCATTTACAGATACATTTCGTATGATCTAATATCTAATAACATAATGAATTAAAATTAAATATTATTCATCTACATTACAGCTTATGCTGTGACTAAAAATGCTATACTAGTTTCTAATCCTGAGACTGAGCCAGAAACAGTTTCTGTACAACATTCATCCCAAAACCTTTCAAGCTGGTGATATCCAGATCTAAGTCACCTGCATACTTATTAAAATAACTACACATTCGATAGAGTGGTGAGTTTGTTCTTGGAGCTTTAAGATAGAATGTGTTTTTATTTCTTGTATTAATTTTATTTATTGAAAATGGAAGTTGAACTAAAATCTCAGTACTGTTGACATTATCCTTTAAAAGTCTAAACAAATATACAAGACTTGCCTCAATTCTGCGATTCTCTAGGGTCAATCTATTAAATATTCCCCATAACTGTAACTGGTTGTACCCTTGAGGTGGATAAAAGTTAAATTTCTTGTAAAACATATACTTCAAAAACTTACGTTGCAACGGACTTTATCCATACTTCATAATGTGGCGACCAGATGACACCACCATACTCCAATCTAGGCAAAACCAGACTATCAAAGAGCTTAAGACACAATTCAACATTAAACTGCTTGATGGATCTAATGATAAACCCCATTGTTTTATGTGCATTATTGATCATGTGTGATATATGTTCATTAAAATTTAAGGAACTGTCTAATAAAATTCCCAGATCCTTATGCACATTTCAAGAACATTGTCATTAAGTCTATAGTCATGAACTACTGCATAAGTCTTTAGTGAAAAAGTTATAGATGTACATTTACCAGCATTTAGACTGAATCCATACTCATACACACAATTAAGGTCTTCCTGCAGACAATCACAGTCATGACCAGTTGAAACATCCAAGAACCGCTTTAAGTCATCAGCAAAAAGCAGTGTTCCTGAGTGCCTAACTACATCACATATACCATTTATAGAGATTATGAATAGCAAATGGCCTAAGTTTGAACCTTGGGGCACTCCTGATGTACTACTATAAATCTTAGATTTTGCACCCCTTACCTCAACATACTGTTCTCTATCACACAAGTATGACAATATCAAGCTTACAAGGTTATCTGTTAAGCTCATATGTTTAAGTGACTGAACAATTATTATACTATGCTTTACTTTATCAAAAGCCTTCTCCATATCTGTATAGATAACATCAACTTGAGACTTCCTGTTCAAAGCTTCATGTATGTACTGTACAAATGTTATGAGGTTTGTTAAGGTTGATTTCATTGGAAGAGAACCATGTTGTTGAATGGAAATATGATGCTTTACCTCATTATATATCATATTGAATAATACAATTTCAAAAACTTTTGATATGGGACTGATTATGGAGATTGGCCTAAAATTTTTAATATTTTGTTTAATCCCACCCTTAAACACAGGAATTACTTTACTTGCTTTCCAAGATGAAGGGAAAACTGACATATTTAAACTGATATTGAATACATGTGTCAGCGGTTTTAGTAAAAATTCACCACATCCCTTTATTATGTAACCCGGAAGTCTATCAGGTCCTATTGCTCTATTCCCCTTTAACTTTCTGATAGCCATTTGAATTTCCTGCTCAGTGATTGGCATCTTGCAAAAGTGTTGTTTTGGAGAATATGCATTTAAGTTTAAGCTTGGAGTAAAAACTGAGCTGAAGTAACTAGCAAACGCATCGGCGATATTATTGGCTCCCTTTAATGATATGTTTTCATAAGTAACCTCCATTGGCATAGGGTGTTCTGCAATTTACCAAAGGTTGCCCACGCGAGTCTTCTTCTTCTATATATTTCTTGTGTTTGGTTTTCTCTTCCTAATGATATTATATGACCTAGGTAAATATAGCTAGTAACATTTTCTATTGGTTGGTTTTCAATTGTGATTTGAGGGTCTTCTTTGCACATTACCTTCGTCTTTGACAGATTCATTTTTAGTCCCATTTTAGCAGATTGTTCCTCTAATTCCATCAACATGTGTCTTAGGTCTTCTTTGTTTTCACCCATCAACACAATATCATCTGCGTATCTCAAATGATTTAGCATTTTCCCATTAATTAGAATGCTTTTATCAATCCAATTTAGTTGTTTAAAAACGTCTTCTAGGGCCATAGTGAACAGTTTTGGAGATAATGTATCACCTTGTCTTATACCTCTTTGTATTTTGATAGGATTTGTATTGCTGTTCAGTTGGATGGCTGGTAGAGGTGGCATTTTCGTATATATATATATATATTTAATAAGATTCGAATATCTGCTGTCTATTCTTGCATTTGATTTCAGTTTTTAACTAGACATCAAGTCTCTGTAAAATACGTGAAACAAGGCAGATCAGCTCAAATACCTCAAGATGTATAGAACCATTCCTCCTCTATTGAATAGCGAAAGCCGCATTTTTTATTGCAATTGGTTAATTTTTGGATCACGATTTTCCTTGAGTCTGCTATTTTGGAAAAATGATTTCAGTTTTTAATTGGAATTTAAGTCTCTATAAAAGGTAGATCAGCTTGAATATCTCAAGATGTATAGAACCATTCCTCCTCTATTGAATAGCGAAAGCCGCATTTTTTATTGCAGTTGGTTAAGTTTTAAATCACGATTTTCCTTGAGTCAGCTATTTTGGGAAAATGATTTCTGTTTTTAACTGGAATTCAAGTCTCTATAAAAGACGTGAAACAAGGTAGATCAGCTTAAATATATCAAGATGTATAGAAC
>MU185531.1:39726-59774 GCA_016904865.1 Pissodes strobi
GTATAAAACCATTCCTCCTCTATTGAATAGCGAAAGCCGCATTTTTTATTGCAATTGGTTAATTTTTGAATCATGATTTTCCTAGAGTCTGCTATTTTGGAAAAATGATTTCAGTTTTTAACTGGAATTCAAGCCTCTATAAAAGACGTGAAACACGGTAGATCAGCTTAAATATCTCAAGATGTATAGAACCATTCCTCCTCTATTGAATAGCGAGACCCGCATTTTTTATTGCAATTGGTTAAATTTTGAATCAGGATTTTCCTAGAGTCTGCTATTTTGGAAAAATCATTCCTGTTTTTAACTAGACTTCAAGTCTCCATAAAATACGTGAAACAAGGTAGATCAGCTCAAATATCTCAAGATGTATAGAACCATTCCTCCTCTATTGAATAATGAAAGCCGCATTTTTTATTGCAAATTGGTTAATTTTTGAATCACGATTTTCCTAGAGTTTGCTATTTTGGAAAAATGATTTCAGTTTTTAATTAGACTTCAAGTCTCTATAAAATACTAGAAACAAGGTACATAAGCTTGAATATCTCAAAATGTATAGAACCATTCGTTTCCTATTGAATAGTAAAAGTCGCATTTATCTATTACATTTGTTTCAATTTTGAATCACGATTTTCCTAAGGTCTCCTATTTTGATAAAATGATTTGAGTTTTTAACTTGGATTCGCGCCCCTATAAATGAATGAAACAAGTTGGAGCAGCTTGAATATCTCAAGATATATAAAACCATTCTTTCTCTATTGAATAGTGAAAACCGCATTCTTCAATTGCATTTGGTTAATTTTTGAATCTCGATTTTCCTAACTTCGGCTATTTTGATAAAATTATTACAGTTTTTAACTTGAATTCGAACCCCTATAAAAGACATGAAACAAGTTGGAGCAGCTTGAATATTTCA
The DNA here is from genome assembly GCA_016904865.1 of Pissodes strobi. Classification (NCBI taxonomy): domain Eukaryota; kingdom Metazoa; phylum Arthropoda; class Insecta; order Coleoptera; family Curculionidae; genus Pissodes; species Pissodes strobi. The sequence continues at coordinate 40,640 of MU185531.1, forward strand.
AGATCTATAGAACCGTTCTTTTCCTATTGAATAGTGAAAACCGCATTTTTCAATTATATTTGATTAATTTTTGAATCACATTTTTCCTAGGGTCTGCCATTTTGGGAATGATTTCAGTTTTTAACTAGACTTCAAGTCTATAAAATACGTGAAACAAGGTACATAAGCTTGAATATCTCAAAATGTATAGAACCATTCGATCCCTATTGAATAGTGAAAATCGCATTTATCTATTGCATTTAGTTCAATTTTGAATCGCGATTTTCCTAAGGTCTGCTATTTTGATAAAATGATTAGAGTTTTTAACTTGGATTCGAGCTCCTATTAAAGAATGAAACAAGTTGGAGCAGCTTAAATATCTCAAGATCTATAGAACCATTCTTTCTCTATTGAATAGTGAAAACCGTATTTTTCAATTGCATTTGGTTAGTTTTTGAATCACGATTTTCCTAACTTCTGCTATTTTGATAAAATGATTACAGTTTTTATCTTGAATTCGAACCCCTATAAAAGACATGAAACAAGTTGGAGCAGCTTGAATATTTGAAGATCTATAAACCCATTCTTTCCCTATTGAACAGTAAAAACCGCATTTTTCAATTGTATTTGGTTAATTTTTGAATCACGATTTTCCTAGGGTCTGCTATTTTGAAAAAATGATTAAATTTTTTAACTGGAATTGAAGATTCCATAAAACACGTGAAACAAGGTAGATCAGCTTGAATATCTCAAGATATATAGAACCATTCCTCCTATATTGAATAGTGAAAGCCACATTTTATTGCATTTGGTTAATTTTTGAATGGAAATTTTCTTAGGGCCTGCTATTTTGAAAAAATTATTACAGTTTTTAACTCGACTTCGAGTCTCTATAAAAGACGTGAAACAAAGTAGATCAGCTTGCATATTTCAAGATGTATAGAACCATTATTTCTCTATTAAATAGTGAAAAACCACAATTTTCTATATAAACACTGGTTTCCTAAAACTGTAAACTAACCCAAACTTGTACTATACTATAATATATTATTATGATGCCCATAACAGGTGTGGTTAATAACAATAAATTGTAATCATTTTTAGCAACGAAAATGCTTTTAAAACGATTTATAGAAGTAGTCGCCTTAAAATACATCAAATATGATCATGAACTTCATTGCCATGTCCACCACTGATTTAAAAATTCGACTCTTCAAGCAAAAGGTAAATATTACCTCTAACTCATAAAACCGTTCTTATCGAACGATTGAGTTTTATCTACAAACCAAACATAGCAGAATTGAATTAAGCTTTATGAGGCAGTAAAATTGAATAAGATCCGAACGGACATCTATAAAATAGACAGTGTTTGCCTGCGTGATTTATATTATTTTGTTGTTTGTTTCTTTCCAGTCGGTTGACTCGACCTTTTCCTCCGCGTATCATTTGTATTTTAGAGACTCTCATTAGAAATATAACCGACCTAAAGAAATGGAAAAAAGATGTTGGATACGGTCGTTTTAAAAAAATACATTTCAACCGAAAAATTATTCGTGAGACAATTTTTTCTCCACCAATGTATCAGTCCTGCTCCCAATGTGTAAATTTAAGTTTTTTAGGATTTTCAGCTTTGTTAGTCACTTCATTGTACAATTTTCACCCTGGAATCCGGACCGAACAGGTCCTACATTAAAAAGAGTGCTTGTAATATTGCTTAATGTTCAACGCTATCGAAGGCTTTCTGAAAGTCAACAAATGTCATGCAGATATCCATATTATATTCTACGTTTTTTTCCATTAGTATCCTTATGGTCAAAAGGTGGTCACATGTACTGTACTGTTTTCTAAAACCGGCTTGTTCTTCCGGTTGGTTTTGATCTAATTTTTTTGTGAGTCTATTTGTGATAATTTTCGTGAATAGCTTATATACTTGTGACAATAGAGAAATCGGCCTGTAGTTCTCCAAGTTTGCTTTGTCTCCTTTCTTGTATAACAATATTACAATAGCATTATTCCAGTTGGTGCAATCTGGTTATCACTATGTCTCCTCCTTGTTTTATCATTTCTATCATGATTTCATCGTCCCCCGGTGCTTTGTTATTTTTCATGTACTTTAGAGCATGCATTATTTCTTCTTTTGAGATTTCCGGAATATCTTTTGATCCTACATTCGTTATCTTTCACCATACTTTACCCGTATAATATTTCAACGTTGAATGCAAATGCCACTAAATCTCAGTAACACTATGGCATTTAACTGAATTGATCCCCAGGGACAGTTTTCTTGTTATCACATAAATCTCCGGAGGATCTTGCACCGGAATCGCTTTAAACCAATGTTTCACGTTATCGATTACTCGAAGGGACATTATAATCTATTAATGTCGTCTTCCGGCCTAAAATTACGAAACTAATTGTAGGAAATGGCAATGGGTGTAGCTAGAAAGCGTTTTAAAGGAATAAAAGGCCATAGTATCCAGGATTTTACCCAATAGAATGCAGGGCCGTAACTAGGCGTTCTCCATGGAGGGTGGTAGGAAGAAAACTTGTAGCGAATTAAGTTAAAAAGTGCCGCAGGGCCGCCGGAGGCAATCATTTTTTGAAGCCACCCCCTAAACCTCCCAAGGGCTGTTATAGGATGTCCGATGATTAAAACCAAAACATTTCGAGAAAATCGAATTGAGAGTAGATTTATTTCTGACCTGGGGCACTGATATATAATATGACATTTATTGGATATATTTTTTGAAGTGAAAACTTCTTTAAGCGCCATTAGCACACTTTTTCCTGAACCGTCACGCTCGGATATGGGACGCTCATTCGAGTAAAGTCGGTGTCGACTTCGGCCAAGCGAGAGACAGAAACAGCCAGCAGGGTGAATTCAGTTGCCATCATGAACCTACCAAAAGTTTTCAAAATGACGGAGAATAATACATTGGGGCATTATTTTGTGATCTTTGTGAAGCCTTTGATTGTATCTCTTTAAGGCTGCTTGTGAGAGTTTGATTCAGCTAGTATAAAGCTCATCGCATCGTACCTCACAAATAGAAAACCAATGGTCGTACATCAGAACTGGAAGATGTGTCATATGGTGTGCCTCAAGATTCAGTATCAAGTATTCAGTATTAAGGTTTCTTTGGATTCTTATAAATATTAAAAAAAATTATTCCCGATATAACAAAAGCCAATGTTCCTTTACTTGCACATCAATGTTAATAAAGACAAGCGTTCTCCTTGAATTATTGTTGATTTATATTTAGTTTTAATGTAAACTAGTTTTGAAAAAGAACGTTCTGACTCAGAATTAGCTGTAGGTATTGACAAATAAATCCTTAAAATGGTGTACACGTTCGGGAACGTGTCAATTAATTGATTTTCCAAATTGCACCTTAAAGAATCAAGGAAATTACATGATCTAATTTTTGAATTTTTAAGAAGTTCAAAAAAGAATATTAATAATCAATGTATCCATCTGCATTTAAGACTCTTCTAAAAAGGAATCTCTTTCATCCCCTTAAAGAGTATATGTGTGTATAAATTAATTTATTGTTGGTTTATTATTCTACTGTTTAAGTTTTGAGCGAATTATATAATTGGACAGGATTTTTAGTATTAGATTATAAAAAAAGAGGCTGAACTTTGACCGTTTTTCAATTTTTTTTCATCTCCTTTTTGTAATTGGGTTTCTTACAGTGTAATGTATTTTTGTTATTGCAAAAATGAATTTTGCTATAATTTTTATCATAAATAAATAGATTTATATGCTTGAGATCTCATTTTAAACCATTTGAAGATTGGAAAATGGAGAATTTGGACATTTTTCAAACGTTAAGCAGCGATTTCTGCTGATTTTGTGGGAGATTCGAGGTGAAATTGAATTTTAAACATCGAAGTTGTGGCGAGCAATTTCAAAATATGAGACCCAAATTTATTAATCTCGCATTGATGAAGTTTTCACTTTTGTCGTGTGGTCTTAAGCACACACCGTTTTTTTTTCGTATGAATATTATTATTAGAAAGTTTCTTGTTTCAGATGATGATAAGACAATGGCAAATGGTTTAACATCCATGTTAGCTGGTACGTATATTTTAGGAAGTGTTCTTCAATTAGCAGCATATTTTCAAAATCTATGAAAACTTATTATGAAAGAAATTAAAAATATTTAATTTATTGAAACACTTTTCAATGTTTCAAAACTCCTTTATTTAATTGCGATGATAGACCTAAAAATTATGAAAAACAAATAGTAATTTTTAGGTTTGTCATCGCAATTAAATAAAGAAGTGTTGAAAAATTAAAAAGTATTTCAATAAATTAATTAATTTTTCATTTCTGCCATAATCAGTTTTTATAGATTTTGAAAATATGGATTAAGGGGTTTTTGGAGATGCTGAAGCTAAATATGATAGAAAAAATTATCTAAAATAAGCCCTAATATCCTTTTGCCGAAAAATCGACTACCTATTGCACCCTAACTCTGCACGCCAATGAAAAATAAAAAAAATTACTATGCGAAATATTTCATTTTTCCAATTTTTCATTTCTGCCATATAATCAGTTTTTATAGATTTTGAAAATATAGAATAATGGGTTTTTGGAAATGCTGAATCTGAATATGATAGAAAAAAATTATCTAAAATAAGCCCTAATATCCTTTTGCCGAAAAATCGACCACCTATTGCCCCCTAACTCCGCACGCCAATGAAAAATAAACATTTTTACTATGCGAAATATTTAATTTTTCCAACATACAATTATCACTCAAATTTGAAGAAAATCACCCTATTAATAACTGAGATATTAGGGTGGATTTATGAAAAGCGGGACACACTGTATAAATATTTTATTTATTTTCAGCTGCGTTCAGAAGAACAAACAAATATGCGTGCTTTGTGAAAGAAGCTTTGAAAGAAAACTTGGAGTGTTCCGTTCAGTGTCTCAAGTACTTGCTCAGATGCGAAGAATTTTAAGTTCCAGATGTCCAGCATATAAAAAAATTAACAAAAATTTTGACTGTTTTTCTTTTTAAGGCTCATTTTTTAACTAATTTACAAAGCGCTCGTCACCAACGTAAAGTTTAACATGCTATTAACACGTTTTAAAACAAAATTTTTAATTTAAGTTTAAACTACGTTAATAACAAGAACCTCAGTCATCCTTATAAAGTTTAATAGCCGTGACGCCCGTGCCGGAGCACTTAATATTCCATATGACAGTAGAAGGCTCGATTTTTGTCATAATGCATAATAAATTTGAACATTTTTCCCGAAGCTGCTGTTTCATTTACTTAGAGCTAGATCTAGCAGGGTAACTAATCAGCCTTCAGTTTACCGATGTCTTTGCTGTACAATGAATTTTCTGGAAGTGCTCTGGTGGTTCAGTGGTTAGATGCTGGACCTCTGATTCGGCGGTCCAAGGTACAATTTCTGTCGTTTTAAATTTTTTTTTAAGATTATGTTTGTAAAAAGTATTTTTTCTTCATTTTGGCCATGCCTTTGGTTAGCTAGATCTAGCTCTAAATATAAAAAAATTAGGTGTCTCACCTTTATAAGCAAAGAGATATTAGGAATTGAGTTTTTATTAATTTAAACTTTTTTTTTTCCTTAACTTTTGCTCCCGGTTTCGATACTTTTTTTTAGATTTTTTTGTTTTCTTTTCATAAAGCGTTTTTTTTTCTTCCCATTTTTTTGGTATTTTTCTTATTTCCTTTTATAATATTTTTATTAACTTTCCGAACAATTTTTTACGTTTTTTTTCAAATTTTTTCGAATATTTTTTGGTATCCCCACTAATGACCCCGTGAAACGGAGTCATCCCTTGTCAGATTTTCGATCCGAGGCTTCGTTGCAGAGATATCGAAAAAGAAAACGGTTTTTTTTCCTAAAAACCCCCTTAAATTAGGGCCTCTACTAAAAGCTACTAAAAAATGTGTCTAAACGACGCGTCTTTAATTATTTTCGAGCGTTATAGGCGTAATACGATCCTTTACGGGCCTACGCCACTATGCTCTATTAGTCGCTTCTGATTGGTGGGATTAACGTCACTTTAGAGTACTGTTAACTCTTAAAGCGTGGCCCTCCGCTCGCTTCGGGGTGCAACTAGACAAAACTAACTGAAACTAACTCAAATTTACAAAAAACAAACATAACCTCAAAACAATAAAGAAAACATGTGTTGGCCCGACGGGCATTGCACGCGGGACATCCACGTTCCAATCGCAGAATCTGACCACTAGATCTGGTAGAATAAACTCAGTCGACCGTAGATAAAGTGAAAGGGACGTTAATCCACCAATCGGAAGCGACTAATATGGCATAGTGGCGTATGACTGTGAAGGATGTTAAAATGCGCATTATAGCGTCACGGATATTCTGCAGATCCCGGCATAATGAAATGAATAGTTTGATAAGGAAAAAATTAGATATTAATAATATTAATTGAGATAGTCAAAAACTGCAAATTATTATTTGATGCCAGTGATATTCAACAAACTTAACACCATTATTTGTCAAGTGTTTTAGTCACATGGTAAAGCAATAACCCTCTGTATTTTTCCTGACAAATAAGTCGTGGTTTTTCTTTAGATTATCTTATACTCTAAGGTTTCTCTGTCTTTTTTTCAATAGTGACATTCTTATAATGTAAAGTTTTGTTTTGGTATCTATTTTTACTAAACTTGACACACCAACTTTAGGAAATAGACTAACCACCTGCTCCGGGATACCTTCTTAAGTGACCGCGAGAAGTTACGGTAGCTTCCTAGACTTACATTAAGAAAGAGTAAGGATACCGCGCATGACATTAAGCCAATGTACTGAAATTGAAGCCTTTTCAGAGCGGCGGCCATTATTTATGTGGCAAACACATCTATTGTTGTGGCGATGCTATTTTGCAGTTATTTTGTGAGTTTTTGAACAAAGAGAGATAAAAACTAAGATTCATAATGGTAAATTGTTCGACATATGGTTGCAAGACCTTGAAGTTTATTTGCATATCTCTTGTTTCAATAATAATGCATAATACACACATTGTGTTACCTCTGAGTATATCATGGTAGGGATCTTTATTTAATTATCGAGAGTAATTTGATACCCGATCTTGGATATTTTCAGTCATCAAATAATCAATAGAGCCATAAATCTTCTTCAAGAAGAGTCATTCAACAGAGGCGCAGGTAATATATTTTTCAAACTCTACCTATAAAATGGCTATATTATTTTACGACTGAAAATTACTTTAACTTATTAATTATTATTTATTACTTATAATTTCAATTAATTTATTACCCAGTTACCCAGTAATTTATGTGGCAGCTGGTAACAAGCTTTTTCCCATGTTATCTGTCCTCTTCTTTCCTTGTCTAAGTTCCTAGATCTGTTGACGTAGCTCATGGCGTAAAAATTGGAGACCATATCCTTAGAGTTACAAGCTGGCTCTCTGATTTTAATAGGCTGGAGCCGTGACGGAGCACTTGATAACCCATATCGTCCAATGCTTGGCAGCATTTTTCGCGCTTTTAACACTTTTTACTCTAAAACCGTTCGGGTTCGGCCATCTGGAGCGAATAGTGGAATCTCCACTCCGTTCCGGTCGACCTATGCAGTGCAAAAAGGGCTGGCTCTTCAAACACCGTCTCGTGACATGAAACTTGCGGTGCGGGCATGCGCATTCAATCATTGATATTTATAATTTTTTTTTAATCTAGCCTAGAATCTAAATTATTTGGATTTGGTTTGTTGATGGTTCCCAATGAAAAAAACTCTGGAAAAGATCCTTTATTGACTGCTTTTATACTATGCTTATAGACTGTTTTTTAAAATGGCAGAAATAAATTCACGAGTGTCTCGCGACAGTAATAATTTTGGCTGCCGTCAAGGTCGAATGTTACAAATTCTGATACAGACATCAAAGTCATTCAAAGAAGGAAGATTCTTTGTGAATGTATTCACGGAAACACATGCAGGCTGCTGTATCTATATATATTACAATAAGTAATATTTCACTTTTGGCAAGAAAAGGAAACTAACCAGGGGCTAACCCAAACGTAACCCAAGACATACCCAAAAATAAAGAAAAAAACTGTTTGCTAACCGAAACTAACCCAAGACATACCCAAAATCAAGAAAAAAACTGTTTAGAAACTTAACCGTAAAAAAGCCACAGAATTGAGACCTAACCATCTAAACCTCTAGACCACGACGGCTCTTGCTGCAAATTGATTGCATCACGAAGAAATAACGCGATTGAATCGCTCGAGTCAACGCCACCTACACTAGATGGCGTTAGTATGCATTTGTAACATTTGACCTTGATGGTAGCCAAAATGATCACTGTCGCGAGACCCTCATATAATTTCAAAACTAACCCAAATTTAAAAAAGAAACAAACATAACCTCAAAAAAAAATAAAAAACATCTCTGGCTACTGACGGGAACTGAACCCGAGCTGCCGTATCACAAGCACAGCATCTAGCCACTGCACTACCAGACGTACTGAAAGCAATTCACAATTCACCGAAAATTAAAAGCCTTTTGCCAAGTGTGATGAGCATGCGCGAAACTTCGCAATCGAAATCCATTCCGGTGTACCCAGACGTTATTTGAATATAACCTTATTCTGACTTCCGTTTCGTCTTCGGTCGAGGGTGTACGTGTCGGGTATCGGCCATTTTGTTCCAGCTTCATATACATATATGTTAGTTTTGGGAATTCATGGTGAATGCTCAGGGACCGGGTAGTTTTCTCCTCGAATAAGATACGGACGTCCAGCCGGGTGTTTGAGCCCCGTGCATGCATCAGATTTTTATGTTTGTGAACGTCCAGCCGGTGGTGTTTGAACCTTAAAAAAAGTCGTGCAAGTACAAGTCTGAGCCCCCAGGAGTACATACTCGACATACTTGAGGTTCTAAAAATAGTATCTCTATCCACCAAGGTGTAACCAATGTAGAAGGGTCGCTCTACCTCTTGCTAAGCCTGGATAGGGGTCTTTACTGGCTGAATTTTCTCACGCAAAAGGCCAACAGAGAGTTTACTACTACTACTATAACCTTATTCTACGCGCTATTGTTGGCTCCATAGGCCTAAGGTTTTCAACATTTTGCTTAGAACATTTTTACTCCTTGTTCAGTCCCCCTTTCGGGAACCCAATGGCTCTGCTACTAGGCAATACGCCAGCACCGCCCTTCGTCTGGCGCTTAGGGAGAGGTAGAGCTACCCTTCTACATCCGTTACACGTTATTCCGGTTTGAAGGGCCTTATTCGGTGGGAACCTCCAATAAGACAGGCCTGTGCCCCTGGAAATTTCCGATCTTTACACAAATAAGCTAATGAAGTGCACGGCTAGTGTCTTATGCAAAGGGGCTTCACACAATGCAGATATAACCAGTTGCTGTCAGAGAGGCTTCCGATCTCTGCAGGGCCTACGCCCCCATCTCCTTCAGATCGCGTGCAGGAATTTCGAAGAATCTTCGTAGGAATCGACCCTACATTAAGCGACCCACCCTAATAAACACTGTCCTAACCGGCCACGACTTCTCCTTTCGAACCGATAGGGCCCCCCAACGCTTTCTGCCGTGAATCACGTGCACTTCCCGTGCGAAGTCAGGTGAGAAACCCAGACTTCCTTCCCACGTCCGAACACCACCAACTCCAAAACGGAAGTGAACTTAGAACATAAAATATCAACAGATAATTTTCTAGATTAGGTTAAGAATATGGGGCGATTTCTCTTTTGCTCTTTCCACACCGTTGATCACGTGATATTGCACTGTACTATCACTGTTCCCATGTGTGGAGCTCGGCACCCAAACACTTGCTCAAGATATTTAATTCCATACACAGCAGAGCAGTCCGTCTTGTGTATGACCGAGAGTTGACAAAAGACCTTGATAGCCTTGAACATCGAAGAAAAGTGACGGACCTATCTCTTTACTGCCGATACTAGTACCACAGAAAATATAGTTACACAAAACTATATTTTCTGTGCTAGTACGGAAGGTGTTCGGACGAGCTGGCACTTATGATTCCACCCAGAGTTGTGCCAAACAGAATCACCCGTCAGACACAAGCTGCTCATCAACATTCGATTCAGTCGCGAACACTTATGACGTCCCTGTTGAGAGACTCCTTTGTCTGGAGGAGCGTCTCGCTCTGGAATGGACTTTTGAGTAACGTCTTTCCCGAATACTACAACCTATAGTGCTTCTCCAACGCCGCCATCCGTCTTTCACCATCTCCGCACACGCACCGCTCGTTGAGTGGCAAAAATTTTCCTTTTGTGTATGTGCCGAACATTAAAAAAACTACATTTTATGTGTCTGCTTTTTTCCTCACTAGTTTGAGTCTGTCCTTTGCTTGGGAGAAGCCTTAAAAGTTGCGTTTTACCTACGGTCATAAAGAACCATCTACTTTTATTGCTTCTTCATCCACTGCCGTTTTAACCTAAAGTAACGGCTTCCGGCTTTAAGTATCGTGTTATATGACAAAGCAAAGCAACCGTATAAGCCGTAAAAAAAAAACAGAAAATTGCGACAAGCATATATTACCTGTGTACAGGTTTTATACTACGCAGGCAGACGTTAATAATAAAAGTAGGGCCGACTGATTAAATTCTTTGCCGAGTCTCGTAAGACTTCTTCAATTCGCAGCAGGTGAAAAGGAAACCTTTAGCTCACTGTGAAATCACTAGCAGAGCTGAAAATTATATGCTATAAGAAGATATTTCTAGGAAATGATATGTATAAGCCGTTTCTTTGTGTATGAAGTGCCGTGCAAGTCAATTTATGTATTAAATAATTAGATCATTTCAAATATGTTTATAAAATGCCCGATGCTGACAAACGCTTGATTTATAGCGTGTTACTTGCGATTGCGCCGTTTATAAGTTCAGAGCCCTTGTGTTTTGGTATCATGAATGAATAATTATGCCTTCTCCTTAAATACTACAAAGTTTTGGCTCTTGTATAGAACTGTATGGCCATTGAAGGTAAAAACACAAGAATAATAAATAGTAATAATTGTAACTTTTCCAGAAGCTTGTATTAAAGAACTTTAAAAATAACAACAAATTTTAGAAACAATTGCGTTTATTAAACAAAAAATACAAACATACTCTTATTTACATCATTTACAGGATTTAATACGTAAATATTATCGTCGAGTTATCACAAGTTAATCAGCTTTAAGATGGTCGATATAACTCGTTCTCCGTGGTCGCTGTGCAGTAAGTTTAACAGGGGATCTTTAATTTTCTCTTCTAAAAGGTTATATAATTCCGTTCGTATCATTTTGATCATTTCAGCAATCTAAAAAATAAACAAAGAAATAATATATCAGCCAAATACAAAAATAATTTTATTAAAATAAAGAGTATAAGCAAATACCCATGAAAAAAAAAATAGAATTACTTCTGGCTTAATTACCTAATTAATTTTTGCCAAGCTTTAACTAATATAGGATAGATTCTATGTAACTTTCATTTCATTTTCAATTTTGAGTTGTCCTCATGGTATATTCATGTCAATCAGCCAAAAATTTTTAAAAAATATCACAAAATTTAATTAATTGTCAATGGTAATTATGATTTTAAAATATAAAGCTGTTAAGTCACCTTATGTTCCTCCACTTGAAACAATATCCATCCATCTTCGAGTGTCAAAAATGTATTTCCATTCTGGACAAGGATGTCCAAATCTCCGGAAAATAAGACCAATGGAACGATAGGGACCATCGTACAGTCCCTGAAGAAAACCCTGCTTGTCCTAACTTTTTCTTGGTAAACCATGTAGGGGCTCGGAAAAGTTTTCACTGTATAATTTACGGAACTTGGATGTATAACGACCTATATGATACAATAAAAAAGATATTTTTGATCCGATCGAAATTAATAATCGTTTAGATATTTTGCTACAATGTTCATCATTTTTACTATTTTCAATTTTTATATAAAAAAATATGATTGACATATTATGATTTTTCTTACTAATAAAGTTGGTCTACTACGACTAAACGAAACACTCAGTATATTTACATTGCCATTTCAATCGGAATGCTAATGTTACGTTACTTTTTTTTAACAAAGTTTAAATAGTGAAAAAAAAATAATCAAAAACGAAGTTATAGCAATAATTCGTTTAGGAGTTGGAAATCATCTTACCATTTCTTTGGGAGTAGCAAACTTAATATCTTTGGCATCATTTTCCTTCGGCACGGCTCCAAAGGAACTTTGAATGTACGTTTTGGATGGAGTGAGAACTTTTACGATATTTGGATATAGCGCTGCGCACAATATTGAAGCCAATAATCTTAGGTTTTCTCCATTCACGTTGAACTAAAAACAATACAGCAATTACATAAGTGTCAAAAAATATTACTAAATGCAATTATTGCTTATTTTTAACACTTAAGTAACACTGGATATAAATAACACTTCCATCCCTAGAAGGACATGAATTTTAAACATTTTTACATATACAATTTTTTTTCGTCAGAATTAAATAAATCTTGAAATACAATTAATAGCCATTAATATCCACAAGGTTAAATTCGTGTAACAGCTTTTCTTCAGATTTAAGATACCATCAATCAACATTACTTAGTATTACAGAGATTAGTGACGTCGAGTTGTTCATCGCACATCTTCCAGATTACTAGCATTTTTGGTGAAAAAAAGTTACAAGTTTAAAACACAAATATCTTTGACAAATACCTTAGATAATAGATAAAATAACACTTAGGCGGAGGAACAAGCAAATAGAAAAAGCACAAGAAGGAAGGTGAAGTTTTTAAGAAGTAGGAAACGTGGAAATAAAGGATAAACTAAGAAATGAGTATATACAAGGCGTATAAAGACTTGTTAAACCTAACTATCTTAGAATAAGTACCAAACAGGGGAAATTGACAAGTCAGATAGTTGGAAAGCAAAATATACGAGGAACTAAGAAATGAAAATAGAGTTTCAGAGAAAGTATATAAAGCAAAATAGAGATATCGCCAAACATGGAGAAAGTCATATAAAACTATTATCTTAGGTACATACGGTAAAAGAAACTAGAAGAAAGGAATTTAAATATAAGAAGAAACCAGAAACTATAAAGAAACAATACACTAAGGGAGTACTTCAAACTGTCCCCAGGGAAAAAGTAAACCAAAACAGAAAAAAACTAACTAAGAAGGAACACGTTACTAAGTAATTAAGAAGTAACCAAAAACTAAGCAAATACACACAGAAGCGAAGAAACTAAGAAGGAGGCGTAGAGGACGATAGTACATGAGATGATGAAGAACGCAAAGGTCACGATAAGTACGTTATTGGTAAAATCGTAGAGGGAAAAAGAAACATGGGCTTTAGATTTTTTTAATGGAAATTCGAGCAACTAAAGGAGAAAGTTATAATTTCAAATGTAAGTGGTAACGACAGTACCTTATTGGGAAAATCATGGTAACACGTAGGCATTAAAGAAAAAAATATTGAGAAATTGATATGTATAACTAGGGGATAGTATCTTACTGGTAAAATTACAGAAAAAACCACACAGGCATTTATCTAATTAAAAGAGAATTGGGAGAATAAAAAAATAATATTGAGAGTAAAAGAGTTAGAGTATTGAATTAAGATAAAGGAGCAGCTAGAAAGCGAAACGATATACAGGTCGTATAGGAAATATTGCAGCCAACTGTCGCAGATAAATACCTAATAGGGAATATCATAAGTCGGACACTTGGGCAAAATGAGGACCTAGGAGATGAAATTAGAAGCTATAGATGGGCATATATAAAGTTATAAGGAAAAGTAGGCAGTATATGAGAAGATAGTAAACTAGAGTAGTAATAGAAATATAGGGAAATAAGTTATAGGAGGTAATATTAAAGAAAATACATCACAAAAGTGCGTGCCAGCACAAAACATAGAGAATACATAGAGATAATTAAAATATGTAGACAAAATACGTAGATAGATTAAATGATTAGAAATAAGCGAAAAACTTGTAATTTGTGTGAGGTGATCTACACCGAAAATAAATCATTAGCCTTCTTAGAGAATGCGCATATCTAGGAAGGATAATAATTAAAAATACTAATATCCATTTCAAATCATCAGTTAAGGCAATATAATTGCAGTCAAAAGGTGTAAATAACCCATACATGTATTAAATATCCACTGTAATTAATATTGTTCTAAACAAACTGGCCAACGGTTACGGGGTCAAGCAGTCGATGTTATAATAAATTAAATTATTAGTAATCCTTTAAGTTTATCGAGACAAGGCCAAACATTCAAATAAATCAAGCGTTAGCATTCGTAAATAAAATATTTTTATTTTCAACAGAAACAAACCGGCAATGAAATGCAAGCACAAATACCTGACACTTCGACGATTTGTCTCAAGTACAAGGCTACCCAACAACGAACTTCATACCGACCGACGGCGACGTCACAAATACAACAGATGGTGTAGAAAATGCTAATGCCACAATTTAATAAGTATAACAATGTAGTACAGGGTTTTCCCGTATAATTGCGCACCCCTTTAAAATCTTTATTTTTATAGATAGAAAAAAATAGTTTATATGAAAGTTGCAGGATTTTTCATGAAGATTTTCATGGTTTAAGAATGAAAAACAAATGATGATCGGAAAATTAACAAATCACTATCAACTTCGTTATTTTAATGATTGAAAATTCAAATTCTGCTAATCTTCCTCTTTTCAAATATAAAGGGTTTTCCAATAAGAGGTGTTATTTTGATATTCAGATGAAAATTGCATTTTTTGAGATAAATGATCGGATGTTTATTTCATTATAAAGAGGAAGGTATGCCGTTAATAATGGAAAATAACACCAGCCAAATGACCACCACGACCACGCCTACAGGACCATATCCTTTTCATGAAATTTTCCATAACCAAATCGCAAAGTGGCTGCCCTATGTCCTCGATAGCCTCACGAATTCCATCTTTGAGGTCTTGAATCGATGATGGGCTGTTGGCGTAGACCTTCTCTTTCACGTGGCCCCAAAGGAAGAAGTCGCATGGTGTTAAATCACAAGATCTCGGTGGCCAATTGTGATCACCTCTTCGAGAGATAACACGGTCCGGAAACTTTTCCCGTAAAAGATCAATGGTTTCGTTGCTTGTGTGGCACGTAGCGCCGTCTTGTTGAAAGTAAACGTTGTCCAGATCAATACCATCCAATTTCGGCCATAAAAAATCATTAATCATCTCTCGATAGCGCAATCCATTCACCGTAACTGGTGCTCCAGACTCATTTTCGATAAAGTAAGGTCCAATGACCCCGCCGGACCATAAACCGCATCAAACAGTCACACGTTGAGGATAGAGAGGCTTTTCAACAATAACTCTTAGGCTTTCCGAGCCCCAGATGCGACAATTTTGCTTGTTGACGAAGCCACCGAGGTGGAAATGGGCCTCATCACTCAAGATGATTTTTCGATGGAATTCCGGATGATTTTAATGCATTTCAAGGACCCAATCGGCAAAGACACGATGTTGTTGATGATCGGCCGGCTTGAGTTCTTGTGTTAACTGAACTTTATAAGCCTTAAGACCCAAATCTTTATGGAAAATACGGTGTAATGACGTTTTTGGAATGCGTAATTCCAACGAACGACGAGGAACGGACAAACATGGGTGTTCTTCAACACCAAACATGGGTGTTCTTCAACACTTTCGGCTACAGCAGCAATATTCTCGGCTATTCTTGAGCGACGTGCACGGGTTTTATTCTTCACATCACGAACTTGTCCCAACAGCTCGAATTTTTCCACCAATTTCTGTATTGCGGTCCGACAAGGTGCTTCACGACGACCCAAAAATGTTCGAGTTTTACGAACCGTCTCTGCCAAATTTTCACCATTTTTATAGTGAATTTTAACAATTTCAATGCATTGTTGAAGCGGGTATCGTTCCATTTTTATTAATGGCGTAGTTTCTACTTGTCATATGTCAAAAAATGACAGCTCCAAAAGTGACATCTACCGAAATAGCGGGCTATTAAAAATAATACCCCTTACTGGAAAACCCTTTATATAACTTATCTAGGTTCGGATAAACGAGTTCCAAGTTATTTGAATTTAAAATTTGTTCTTATAAGCCGCCACAAATATATTGTATCCATGGCTAACTACACTAATTCGAAATGTTTCGAATGGCTTATAAGAGCACATTTTAAATTCAAATAACTTGCAACTCGTTTATCCGAACATAGATAAGTTATATATATTGAAAAGAGGAAGATTAGCAGAATTTTAATTTAAAATTTAAAAGTTGATAGTGATTTGTTAATTTAAAGACAGACGTGGGAACCGCGCTTAATTTGTTAAATGTTTCAATTATGTGAACCTTTCTTATAATGTAGTGTTTTTCAAATTTTGATGTGACCGTTGTCGTTTTGATGTAGTTTGTGCCTCTTGTGGATATGTTCTTTTGTTCCAACTGACAAGTAACACTGATGACGGCTAAGGCCGAAAACGCTCTGTTACCCTGATTAGACGTCCTTTTGGATTAAATTTTTGCATGGAATACAAAAGTTTTTCATTTAGTATATATATAGATGCATATTAATATTAACGGGAATACGGGAATTTTTTAGGATAAGAGGTACGTGTCAATATTGTTTACTAATGTTCTGTTTATATTGTTTGCAGTTCGGTCAGATATACGGACGGCAGCCAAATGGAGATCCACGACAAGGATCTTGAATTGAGTAGGGACCTTCTTTCCGGGATAACCATTGGCTGGAATCCAGGACGGAATTAAACTATAAGCCAGAACCAAAAGTGAAAAGTGCTCAAATATAACTTAGATTTAATTATGTGGGGAACGATATGACTATTCCAATATTGAGGACACTCGTTAATATTTAAGGGGGCTCCACTCTTTTAAACATACTCATTAAGGAGTTTTTGATCGATAACAGTTTTTTTTAATTATTTCTTTCAGCCGCTAACAAATCTTTATTTATAAGGGTGATTCTTTTCTTTTTGAACTTTTTAACCGTAAAGAATTTAGTAATAACTATTGATTTTTTTAAAACAAAAGTACCTACTTTTCTGGAAACGTCCTGAACTGACGATAGATATGAAAAAAGAAAATAATAATGCTACTAATGTAGAAAAAATATGTTTTGTAGAAGATAAAAACTAGTTAAAAAAAATCATAAACTGTTTTTGCATTGGGGACCAATGCAAGACGGAGGGGGGCACGTGTAAACTAGAAATCATATTCACTAAAAAAGAACACTCGGTTTAAAGTTTGAACTTGATGCTTGATCTTGAAACTAATTATTATGATTATTATCTAAACATGTTTTAAAAACAATCAGTAAACTTTCAACAACTTTTAGTATAAAAGATCGAGCGGACCGAGTAAACGACAACTTAGTCCAGTTCGTGGATCCTTTATGGAGCGTACTGGCAACAAGTTCACCCCACTGTTCATCTAGAGTATTTTGTACCTTTACGGGAAAGGCTCTTTGGTGTTCGCCCAGAGTTATTTGGTACCTTAACGGGAAAGACTCTGGGGGTTAAACTCTCTTTTGCATTTTGCTCCTTTACGGGAAATGCACAAATAACCATCTTTTAGAACACGTCAGTTAAAAGAATAAATAAAAATAAGTTAATTAAAGTCAGATAGTTAAAGTAACCCAAGCAACTCTCTCAACATCAACATAATTTAAAAGTATTTCAAGGAAGTCTCAATTTGTCTCAGGAAACCGAATGGGTCGCGTCTGATAAGTCTTCAACGAATAGTCATGCGTTCCACGCTCCTCTGGAAAAATATATTTAGACATAGTTAGCAACCTAAGTGCATATCTTCATGTATACTGAACCTGGGCAGTAATACATATATCTTTACTAACGAAGCGAGTTCTTGTCCTCTGTCATCATCCTCATCTGCGCTACGCACCCTGCAAGACCAAAGAGGATCACCACAAGCCATACTCTCTGCCACACACGTGGTGGTTAGCGCCCAAATCCTCTTTGACAATATTTTTGTTTTTTTTTTCTTTAATGATAATGATGTATATTTAATGCTTTGTCATCAAGTTCTTTGTACTTAAGACAATAAAGCATATTTTGACTTTGACATTCTATGTTTAACGAGATTTTTTATTATTTTGAAAAGAGTGAGAATCGATCTACTTACTCCAGATCCTGTAACATCCAAAACGATATCTTGACCATCTCTTCGCCTGTTGCCGCTTAAATTGACAGGCACGAAACCGATATCAACAAGCAACTCCAAGTATTGGTACTTTATGTCAGCAATCGTTAAAAGCGTTTTATAGGATAAATAATTTTCACCGGCGAACGTCCTCGCTGCTGCACCGCTCTTTTTATTCATCGTCAAGAATTTCTGAAAAATATTAGAATAACCGTTATGCTGACAAAAATGCGCTGTAGGGTGAATATATAAACATGTAGACAATTTTCATCCTCACTTACTTTGTAGGCCATCAAAACGGTAATTTGATCACTATATCCAGCGGCAAACGATAATTTTTTCTTGTTGGCCTCGTCCCTCTTTCCGAAGGGAGACACGAAAGGGTTTTTATAACTAACACACGCCGCCATGGTTAAGGCTGCATCTACACAACCGAATATGGCGCCGTAAAGCATTAGTTTCCCTATCCGGACATCTACCGGCAAAGCGGCTAAATGGTGGCCTAAGGGTGTAAGGTTGTCATCTTTATCCAAAGCCCCGACACTTTCAAGTCTCTTTATAGCTGAAGTTATATTTTCCAGTGCGGGCGGCTCTATGAATGATCCTAAAATAGGAAACAGGTAAAAAAAATTAACCTTACGCAATGATCTAACGTAGACTATATTAGAAGCCGAATTTGGAATGGAGTGATTAAAAAAGGTTAATAAAAGACCAATAGTACATATTATGATTTCAACATGTGTATTGGTGTAGGTCTCATAATACCACTTGGTCGGTACAAACAAATTAATTTTATTAATTGCTTTAAGCCATAAAGGTGTAGGTGGCTAATTAACTGTATAACTAACCACAAGCAAATTAGTGGACTGTATTAAGATAAGGTGGTGGGTTTTTCACAGAGGTTGTGAATTGAAAAAGGTAAGTAGGTTAGTTATTAAATCCTTTAATAATATAATTATGCATTTGCATTTGA
>MU185531.1:79981-101186 GCA_016904865.1 Pissodes strobi
ATAATCAGCACGCCTACAGAAGGGGGAAGTCGACTGAAACGGCTCTCGATTCTGTAGTTAAACCTTATAAAAACCCATAATCCTCAAACTAACTCAGCTATACTCTGTGCCTAACGCAGTCAAAGGCATTCGTCAGATCACAGAATATCGCTGAATCTGCATTGCCTTTATTCGTTGCAACATTGGTTTTGGTTTCATTATTTTTTTCAATAACTTTACTCAAAGTGGACAGCAATGGTTTGTTAATCTCAGGTGGAGAAGCGCCCAGAAGCGGCCCGAGAAGTTGATTGCAAAATCTATATACGATTAATTTTAACTGAATTTAATTTACTTAATTCAATTTTCAGCTCACAGGAACATTGAATATAAAGACAAATATGGCTAGTCAAATTCCGAGGGGTTCTAATTGTTCCAAATAACATTATCATCCAATTAATGGATGTTTTATTAGTTGGTCTCGTGATGTTTGCCCATCTAATTTATACCTACTCTTTCTACGCGAGAGATTGCGTAAATTGTCTGACAAAATGCCGAAGATGGTGACGATCAAGGAAAAATTACCATGATGGTTGTTTTGGTTGTCGAACATCAATTTATTTACTCTTTGCTGACAAAATATTTGCTTTAGCTGATTTATTTAAGTAAAAAATATCAGGATCGGGTGCTTTTCTTTTGCCAAGTCATGGTCGCTGTAGCATATCTCCAATAATAGTCGTTCTCGCTTTTCTCTGATAGTTGCTACAAGTATGTAGATTAGAACTAGGTGCAATCTCTTCAAACGGCACGTAGGTATACCATTTACTTACTATAGCTGATAACAGATAATACTTTGATTTAATTGTGTATGTAATTTATAGGAAATAAAAAGCTTATTGATTGCAGTTAATTGTTGATTGACATGAACCACTTTTCATATCACCTTCTGTGCAATTTTTTAAAATTTCCATATCAGAATAGATAGGATAGCGTTTCATATTCGGAAAAATTTGAAGCGATCTAATCTATTTATTGACAAATCGATAAAAGCAACTTTGGGAATCTCATTCCTATTGTTGTTTAGCGGCCCTTAGTAGTAAATAGTAGCAATAAGAAGAGTAGTTAAGTAGTAGTAGTGTATGTGGTAGCAAAGATGCCACATCCATTGTTGGGGAAACACCCCAACATGTGTATAACTTTCGTTTTTCACCGTATAGTTTGGTGATAACACCCTGAACGTATGTAGTATGAATGAGCCATAATTAATCTCCGAATATATTTATTTAACCCCACGTAAATAGCAAATTGTTCATTTTAAACATTGTAGTTCTGTTACTCCTTAGTCCGAACCTAAATTGCTAGTATAATAGATTTCGTTATATGCAACAGCACGGTGACTTTTCATCAAGAGGATCGTTCTTAATCATTTTTAATTTAATATATCCTTGTCTCCGTCAACGTTGTGTAAACAACAATATGTCAAAGAAAGAAAGAACATGCTTTCACCCTCTCAAATGAATCCTACGCGTAATTTCCCGCTTTATTGCTCCCTCGTATACTCCTGCATGTCTTCTCGAGGGAGGCTTAGTTCAAAGTTTGTCTAGCAAGCGAAGTCACCATTTTAGTAATAAAGTTTATGTGAGCGGAGTTGTCTTTTATTTAAGTATTCGTGTTCAAAAACCATTTTTGAACACGGCTTCAAATCTAACGATTTAATTTTTGTACAGTTTAACATTGCACGCCACTGTGATACCTTGGCGATACTACTAACGCCATCTCTTGTTTACCACGTTTATTCGCTGCGTCGGCAGGCTAGAAAGCTAAAAGTTAAGCGTCCTCAAAAGGCCTCCGACCAATCATAGCGCTTCCCGCTTTATCCGGGCGGTATTACTAGCGCCATCTGTTGTAACCACCTTTACTCATTTGGAGCCGGCCGCGCATACTACACTCATCTGACCAATCATAGCGTTTCCCGCTATACCCCGGCGACCGAGTCGACCAATCACGGCGCATCCTACAGGATAGCCAGTTCACTCAAACTAAAATTCCCTAAAATTCTTTAATATTCAAATTTCATGAAAACTAATCAGCAGATTTCAACCGGATTTGTATTAAAATTCATAATATTAATTTAGACAATGGTTCATGTTAAGTTTTTACACAATATCTCTGTATTTACATTATTGCCCTTTCCATGCCCTAAGCGGTGCATCTTCTCCCACCAGAAGGGGCGGTAACAACTTCTTCAAGTTGCTCTAATTCCCACGTTTTAGAATTACAAGAGTCTAGCGACCCGACCAAATTTTCGACACCAAAGGCCACCTATACTACATAGGCTGGCCTTGCGTGGAATATATTCACGAAGAAGGGGGATTCTTTGTGAATGTATTCGCGGAAACACATGCAAGCTACTGTATATCGACTATAATACGGCTTTTATTAAATATATCCTGGTTTTTAGTAAAAATAAAGCAACCTATTTTGGAAAAGGTGCATCCAAAGTACGGGCACGTATTACAATATACTCACTATATATCGCTTTTCGCATGGCCCTCCGCTCGCTGCGCTCGCTACGGGGGCTCAAGAAAAGGAAACTAACCAGGTGCTAACCCAAACTAACCCAAGACATACCCAAAATCAAGAAAAAAACTGTTTAGAAAGTTAACCTTAAAAAAAATAAAATGAAAACAACGGGGTTTGAACCCGAGCCGCCAACGCCGATAAATGCCGCTGCCGAGTTCAGACCTAACCATCTAGTCCTCTGGACCACCACGCCTTATATGCAAATCGATTGCATCACGATGACATAGCGCGAATGCAATCGCTTGAGTCAACGCCATCTGCACTAGATGGCGCTAGAGTCGGTATCGAAAATTATATCGGGTCTACAGACGCTTTCTAGAATTCAGTATTGAGTAAAAAGTCGTGTCTTGAACCTCGACCATGTAAGTCGCAAAAAGGCGCATCCCCGTTTCTAGTCGGCTGGCGCGAGCCGTCATGCCGGCAAGTTTTCACGTTTGAGACCTCATAATCTATCTAGTTCATTACTCAAGTGATATAGTAATATCCTGGCATAATCATCGTCACATCAAGCCTACAATAAGGTATTTATTGGCAAACTTAATGCCATTATTCTCCCGCCGAGCAATGGCGTCCCAATTGGTCTTATCCATGGGAGTTGTACAATCGAGCCCTGTCTCGAACCACACCGCACTCAATAAAGCCTAGTCTCTAAATCTTAAGTAAGTAAACGAACATGTTTACAATCACATTCTCACAAAGCCTACAAAAGGGTATTTTTCGGCATCTTACTGCCATTATGGAGACCGACTGATCTCTAGTACTAAGCCTACAAAAAGGCATTTTTCGGCATCTACTGCCATTATGGAGACCCACTGATCTCTAGTACTAAACCTACGAAAAGGTATATTTCGGCATCTACTGCCATTTTGGAGACCCACTGATCTCTAACTCTCAAAGGCTGTGCCATTCGCTGCACAGTCCCTAATGGTATTTTCTATTGGATTTTCAACATTCTATATTAGCAGTATACCACTGGATTGCTATACTCTTTGCCTTATTCTAATATAAGGATTACTCTGCACTGCAATGCTTTATTCTTATATAAGAATTAAACGGCACTAGTCTGCCAACATACTCAAGCTATCACAATGCTACATCCCATACGCGGATTTAAGCTTACCTATGCTACCTGCATAGCATACTTACTAATCATTCATGCGTGTACCAATACGCCGCATTCACAAGGCATTCAGGTCATGCCAATATGCACTAACTGCATACCAGTCAAACCACTACAATCCAGTCATTCCTAGTTGCAAGAAATTGAACTACATTGTACATAGAAGCTAGCAATAATAGGCCTAGCAAGTGTTTGTCAAAGTGACTTTCCCCCAGTGTTAGAAGATAACCTCCTGAACATTGAATGTTTCTCGTCAATGGTGTTCATAGTGTACATATTAGCTTATAGGTGGACTCTAAGGTAATATTAATCCTGTTATTATCGCTTGTATATTGTTGTATTTTATATCAAGGCTAAATCAGCTAACATAGTTGATAAGTAGCTGTTCCGCAGGAACTCATAACAGACATTTAACTGTACATTGCTTCAAGGTTATGTTTATAACCATATTTTAGCATAGTATTACAACTGTTTACGCAATGCTTTAGTTTTTAAGAGTATTATTTAGGTCATATTTTTCAAGGTCGAAATTTGCCTCGACTGATATTTCTCCCATCGTAGCACTGACTAGGTGCAATAATTCATTGTTTATATTTTGTATATTTATGAGCTTCTAGTTATTTTCAGGTAAAATAACTTATTAAAATATTCATATAATACTAAAGCTTTTTGTTTTATTTACAAATTGACTTTAGAACTAACCCTATGGTAAATTTTAGAGCCTAAGAGCACATCTCTTTTTGTTCAGAAAATCGACCAAGATCGACTCTGAAACAATTCGTTCTGATATTTAAGTTTATCACAAATTGCTAAGGCACTTTCACTACTTTTTAAAATTCCCCAAAAACTATCCCTTTACTGGAAAGTCTGATACTTCACAAATTCGACTCTCTCTATACTTTTAGTAGCCCCCGAATGCCGTATACCTGTGCATACGTTCATCCAGGTTAGTTTGGGTTAGCCAGGTTAGGTAAGGACCTGATTGCCTTGGACTTGTGTCCAGGTGTTCACAGACATGGGAGTTGTGGGATAGAACAGCTAGAAGTGTACGCACCTGTGTGCTGTACCGCAACTAGACTGAGCGGTTTGAGAGACCCGAAAGCCTGATGAACTTGGCGTTTGCCTGCGTATTTATACGTTACAAAATGCTGATGGCTGCATCATTAAGGATTAAAATCGCTCCCGTCGACCGCTCACGTCGTTTATAATTAACAGTGAATGTATATAACATTTGTCAAGTTCAAGTTGAAACTTTCGACAGGGTGATATTTAATTAATGCTTTTAAGTAGTTCACACATTCCCCCTCCCTAATAACGTTGGTCCCCAATGTTTTAACCTGACTTATTTGTTTTAAAAGAGAGAAAACCGACCTCAATTCGAGAAGACATACTGTATTGCACCTAATTTTATTATAATTTAATATATATTTCGTCAGTGGACTTGTTCTGGCTTAGATCCACCCATTTCCATTTCGTGTAGTGGTAAGTTCTTGTGTGGTTTGCCTCGCTCTTTGGGGATGTTGAAAACGTCCTAGAAGATTATCAAGCCGGATTTAGAACACACAGATCTACGATAGACCAGCTATTCACACTAAGACAGCTCCTGGAGAAAGGCTGGGAATATAACAGAAAGGAACCAAGCATGGAATGCGATGGCAGAGCTCTCGATACCAAAGAAAATTGATTCGAATGACCAAAGTGTGCATGGAGGACTGACTATCAAAAGTACGTGTCAACAGCAAACTCTCTGGCAGTTTTGAAATAAATAAACGGGCTCAAGCAATGTGACACCCTATCACCTGTGCCTTTCAATCTTGTCCTAGAGAAAGCAGTGGGAGAAGCGGGAGTAAAAACAGAGCTACTTACAGCACAAGGACCTAGACTGGTGCTGGCATACGCACACGATATTGACGTGGTAGGAAGATCCACAATCTCCGTAAAGGAAATGTTCAACAAAGTTGAAAGAGCCACGAGTAGAGTAGGGTGAAAAGAGAACGAAGGAAAAACGAAATACATGTGCGTAAGCCGAACCCAAAGGCGAAATAGATTAGGCCAAAATATCACATTCGGCACCCTCAGTTTCGAAAGAGTGGGACGCTTCAAGTATCTGGGATCAATGGTCACCGCAAATAACGACGTCACGGAAGAAATAAAGAACAGGATACAATCGACAAGCCGATGTATGTTCGCACTGGATAATCTGATGAAATCGAAAAGTCTTACAAGAACATCAAAAGTGAAAATCTACAAAACCATTGTCCGACTCGTACCAACGTATGGGTCTGAGACGTGGACCATGACAAAAGAAAACGAAGAAAAACGATTGAGCGTAAGATTTTGAAGAAAATTTTCGGACCATACCACGATACTACCACAAATGAATATGGAATGAGAACAAATGCCGACATTATGAGATTGTATAAGGATGGGAATGTGGTACAATAAATTAAGGGCCAGAGACTAAGATGGGCAGGTCATGTGCATAGACTGCAGGATGAGAGAGTGGTGAAGTTGATATGGAAGGAGCTTCCTACGGGAAGAAGACCACCTGGACGAGTCAGAATGCGATAGAGAGACAACATTGTGTCAGATCTACAAAAGTGAACATCCCCTTCAAGCATAGAATGATGGAGGATCGAAGCACCTGGAAAAAAGTTGTATAGTCAGCCAAGACCCACCCAGTGTTGTAGTGCTACTTGATTGATTGATTTGGTTTTTAGGAATTCGTTCAATGGTTTCTGTTTTGTTTTTGTGTTTAGGAGATTTTAAGAGCTTCCAGATATTTAATTTGTTGCAGAATGGAAGACCTGTGAGTGGTTTTCAACCTTGCGGTGATTTCTCAGAGTGACTTCATGTCCTTGGTTTCGCACTGATAGGTAGGGTAGAAGAAAATAGACTCTGCACGTTCTTAGGTGCAATGTTTAATGGGAAAAAGTGTTCGAAATATGTTTTATATAGTGATTCATTTCGTTAGGATGAAATATCTTTCTTGACAAGACAGTGGTACAAACTAACTTAACAGTTGGACAAGACAAGCTAACCTTAACTCTTGATAAGAATAACCGGTGCATACAAATGAAGGTATCAATTTAGAATATTGCTCACACATCTGGGGTGCCACAATAAAGCATACCCTAAAGCTGCTGGATTTCATTCAGAAGAGAGCTGTGTGTCTTGTCGGCGACCCGGAGTTGACCCGGAATCTGGATAATCTGGAACACCGCGAACATGTTGCCGAGATGTCCTTGTTTTACGAATACTTTCACGGCAATCTTCCCAGGATACGGCCTGCCTAATATCGCTTCTGGCAACGCCTGTCAGACAGTTACGACAGACGGCAAGAGCGTACCGGGTTCAAACCCCGTTGACTTTTTTACACACGGTTTGTCGTACAACTGGAAACACCTAGAACACCGCTTTACAAGAACTCCTTTGTCTGGCGCACTACTTCACTGTGGAACTCATTCCCAGGGCATCTATTTCCTATTAATTACAACCTACAATTATTCAAGAATTGTGTCAATCAACATCTTCGCACACACTCCGCTCGTCGAGCGCCATAGGATCTCCCTTTAGTGTGTGTGCCACTATCATAAAAAAAAGAAAAAAGTAAAGTGTAAAATCTAAAATTAGTAATGATGAATCATGCCAAAATCTCAAAGTAAAGCTTAGACTTAATAGATTGTGTAATGAACATGTTTAATTTAATCCGATATTAGCTCTTGTCTTAAATTAAATTTGGCATTTCCCACGGAAAAATGGCACAATTTTAGGGTGGCCAACGGCACAATCGCAAATCTTACAGAACAACCCATTTCAGGAAATCGCAACCCACCTCTACCTACACCAAATTTCCAACCTTCGGACCTGCGTATTTGACAGCAGCCCTAATATTTTACTTCACGCATGACTTTCCGCTCGCTTCGCTCGCTCCGGGGCAGGCAAAAAGCAACATTAACTATACATATTAATTAGCACGTCCGCATGCGTGAAAGCTCAAAATTCGTGTACCTAGACGCGAATCGACATGACATGATATGACACTGTCAGACTGACAGATGACAGATCACATTTCATCATAACCCAAAAATTTTTGCACTTTTCTTTTCAAGTTCCAGATTTTCGTTTCTGTTTTAGAAAAAGCCCTGCAAATTGTTTTCCGAGTTATTTTTAATATACGCACAGGCAATTTCTATAATGGATTCTGAAGAGGCTATTAACACTGCAGATTTCTTACTTAGGCAGGCGGTCACAGCTAAAATTAGGTATGTTGTTTCCCCTCATTAAACGTAAAGTCAGCATTAAATTCCAAGTCCCATACAAAAATATTAATCAGCATTCTTGGTATGAGTAAACCGAACATTAGATATTCAGAATAGATAGATAATTCAGCTAGGTACTAAGTAGTCAGCTAAGTAAACATACATATAGGTAAACATTCAATATGCCTTCAACCCTCAACATATTTAAGAAGTAAAGGCGGGCCCATAGAGAGGAACTCGAATATTTACTTTGAGCTAATTTTCGTGTCAATATCATGAAGTTCTAAACAACCACGGTACTTATATTGGCTGCTTAATGTAATATTGCACAACTCTGGTGGACACTTAAGTTTTTGAATTTATTTTTGTGTTGTGACGTTGGGACCTTCTGCTATAAATATGATAAAATTTGGTTAATGTTGATTCACAAAGTCAAATTATTGTTGTGTTAACTATTTGAAGCATTACCATTTTTGTAGTACTACAAGAGAGCCAGTGAAACAAAATGTAAAACAAGAGCTACAGTTCCTGAGATTAAATGACTCAATACAAGAAGAAATATTGGACACCTTGAAATATATTCATGGACCTGTAAGTATTGATTTTTAGCCAAGCTTCTAGTTATATTTATGTATTTATTTTATTTATTTACTAAAATCACAAACAATAGCCAAGGCGGTGGTTGTACAATGAATAAATACACGAAACTAAAAATTAACAAATACAATAAGATTACTAAACTAAAATTTACAATGGGGTTCCCAACCTATTTCATTTAATTTGTTTTTAAATGAGTAGATACTGGGTAAGCTATCATGAAAAAAAAGACTTGTCTAAAAGTTTCTACAGTCTCACTCCCACACCCACTGGAGAACAAAATCCAACAGTTTGTTGTCCCGAATCTTGGACGATCAATCTTAAACTGAGGGTCATTCCTACCTATCCTTCCCTGAAGGAAGTTTTGAACCCATAAAATGACTCTTATCTATATTTAATGTAGAAAATTTACTCATTAACTTATCTTGGGGAACTACATCAAAAGCCTTTTGAAAATCTAAGGCTACAGCATCTACTTGAATATTATTCTCAACTGACTGAATTATATTATGAGTGAATGTGAGAAGGGCTGATTCGCAAGAGTATGAGGGGCGGAAGCCATACTGTTTACAATAACAAAAGCTTGATAGATCCAGCTGATTCCTTACATATTCACATATTACTCGCTCAAATATTTTACAACATAGTAAGACTAATTGGTCTATAATTTGTTGGTTTAGATTGTTTGCTTTTTTTCAGTCATTGGGTAAACCACAATTATTTAAACTTATATCAAAAATCACCTTTAAAAACGAACTAATACTCTTCACTGTCAACTTAAGTAAACCACTGCAAAGACCATAGGTCCCTCTGTAATGCTACATTTACATTTCCTTAAGCACCTTAATATATCATCCCTGGAAAACTTTAATAATTTAGTCTGATCCACGAGAGAATCACTAGTAAGATCAAATGAGTCCATACTTTTACTAGAAAAGTTTGTACAAAAAAAAACTCATTCAAAGCATTGGCCTTATCACTGAAAGGACTTTATCTCTGACAGTCAGGGAAGGAATAGCTCTACTTGAACCTAGCTTAGATGAAATATAATTGTATAACTTTTTCCATTGGCTAGATTTATCATTTTGATTAAAAAGGTTTAATAAGTACTCTTTTTCAGCAGTATACGTTTCTTTATTTAGTTTTCTACGCAACTCCCTGAATTTATCTAAATGATAACGACCTTTCATGGGGTATTTATGCGCAATTCTACATTTCCTTTTTAAGATTTTTATAGACCTTGTATAATAGATTGGTTCAGTATTAATAACTGGTATCAGCGGTTCTTGTATGTAAAAGCATAAATAAAAAAAAATAATTAGAAATATGCCTCATTATGACACATTATTTTAACTCACAAACAGTTGTATCTCAATATTTGATATTTACTGAGACACAACAAAATTATTCGATGGCCTGTCTAAATATTTTAGGACAACTTTGTCTCACGATGGACTTCTACTACCCATAAGGGTATATCTCATTTCTTACTTACCCTATTACTTACTTCGAAATTTCATGCCTTTAGTTAGTAATTTTCTTAGTCTTATTGCACAATCTTTGTTGTCGATTTAGGTATAAAAATAAGAAATATGTGTACATGAATTAGGCAATATGGAGGGTGGTATTAATAATGTACACAGGATGTTAGATTTTACATAATGATGCATATCGCGATGGATGTGTTTGTAGACATTGCTGGATTATTCAGTAATGCATTACCAACCTCCTTATACACAGCACAAACTCTGAACAAAGAATAGTTGGTTCACTGGCGGCTCTAAGACCAATAATTCCATGATGTCACCGAAAAACTTCTCCATTGTATAATAGGCTCTTTCAGCAAGAATCTGCTTGAATTTATTTTAAAATTTCTTTCAAGAAAGCTGACGCAAGCTTAGTGGCAACTTTTTAAAAATTTTGATCGAAAATTGGACATTTCCGTGAATGCATGATAAATGAGGTGTATCAGAAATGAGATCTGCTCTACTTCTTGGGTCATAAGTATGTGTTTTGTTATGGCTAATAAAAAGATCGTTATATTTCTTAACAAAACTGTTGCTTTGAGAATATACTGTTACGGCTAGCCTAACAACCATCCGAACGTTTTTGTGCTACCCTATAAAACTAGCCGCCGCCGTGCCGCTCGCTTCCCTGTCTGTATCTCATCGCCCGGCCGGTCGCGAAGTTTCAGGATCGCTGGAATTGTCTCGATGGCCTCGTCGAGATCATATAGAGTGGCCTCGGAATACTTCCCGAATATTCGTGATGGATTGGAGATTATATATAAGCAGACCTAAGGCCAATGTTAGTCAGTCGGTTAGTCAGAGTTCAGTTCAGTTAATCATTGAGTGTTGAATATATATTAGTGGTAAAGTTATAAGAGTAGTATAGAGTGTTAAATTGTATGCAGTGGTAGTGAATAAAGAGAGTATTAGTTGAAAATAAGCAAAGTTGTAATTCTGTTAAGAACCCACGGGAAAAACGTAACATTTGGTGTCAGAAGTGGGATTGTGAAGGGACCGGACTTGCGAAGTATTTTTCGAGGAAAGAAGAGGTACAAGTACGTCAACGAGACCGTTTGATTGGTGGATTCTGGTAAAAGTTTATAACATTCTATGGTCAATACAAGGCAACAAACGGCAGGAATGGAGCAAATTAATAAAATGTTGGCCGATTTCATGGAAAATTTAAATGCTGAGAGGCAAGCGGATCGGGAAGAAGATGAACGTAAAAGACAAGCAGAACAGGACCGGCTTCAGAAAATTTTAAAAGACCAGGAAGATAAAAGGCAAAAAGAACAGGACGACCGGCTTCAGAAAATTTTGCAAGATCAAGAAGATAAAAGGCAAAAAGAACAGGACGACCGGCTTCAGAAAATTTTGCAAGATCAAGAAGATAAAAGGCAAATAGAACAGGACCGGCTTCAGAAAATTTTAAAAGACCAGGAAGATAAAAGACAAGCCGAACGGGAACAGGATGAACGTAGAAGGCAAGCGGAACGGGAAGAGGCTGAAGGTAGAAGGCAAGCAGAACAGGAACAGCTGCAGAAATGGATGCTGGATGTAATTGTAGGCGAGCAAGGAAAATTACAGAAAATATTGGACGGACAAAATGAGAAATTTGAAAAAGAAGTAAACAATATTCAAAAAGAAGTTGGAAATGTACAAAAAGAAGTAGGAGACGTACAGCAAGAAATGAGGAATCTACAAGCAGAATTTAGCAGACTAAAAAATCAAGGACCCACCGAGAGGGTATTCGCCACAGGGCATAACATCAAACCTCCAACGTATGACGGTCAAACCTCCTGGACAATGTACAGAAGGCAGTTTGAAGCCGCTGCTGTTGCCAACGGTTGGAATAACGAAGAAATGGCTACATCACTGGTGGTAGCGCTTCGTGGGTCTGCCCTAGAACTACTGCAGACCATTCCCATCAGCCAACAAGGGAAATATGACATACTTACAGCTGCCCTGGAGAGACGATTTGGAGACCAACATAGAAGACAACTGTATCAGGCACAAGTTAAGTCCCGACATCAGAAGCCTGGTGAACACCTGCAAGAATTTGAGGCCGACATTAGACGTCTCATTCAATTGGCCTACCCGGGAGCGACCGAGGAATTTCAAGAGGAACTTGCTGCCCAATATTTCGTGGATGGTATCAGAGATCCAGAAACTCAGAAAATGCTACGCCTAGCCAAATTTGATAACAGCAGTGAAGCTTTGGGTCGAGCCCTAGAAATCGAGGCGGCCTGTAACATCTCCAAGCCAAAAATCAGGGCCGTATCCATCCAGGAAGAAAAGGCGACAAACAGCTGTGAATTAAATGAGATGGGTGAAATTTTGAAGAAATTAACGGAAGTTCTTCAGGCCACGGCGAGATTCCGGGAGCCAATGGAAGATAGGCCACGTAACCGAAATACATCAAATCAGTGTTATAGATGTGGCAAGACTGGACACTTTAAAAGGGCCTGTCGAGTACAAAGATTCCAGGAGCCAATAGAAGATAGGCCACATAGCCGAAATACATCAAATCAGTGCTATAGATGTGGAAAGACTGGACATTTCAGAAGGGACTGTCGAGTACGGATATTCCGGGAGCCAACAGAAGTTAGACCATGTAATCAAAAGGCTATAAATCAGTGCTTTAGATGCGGCAAGACTGGGCATTTCAAAAGGGACTGTCAAGTACAAAGATTCCGGGAGCCACTAGAAGATATGCCACGTAACCGAAATGTTTCAAATCAGTGCTATATATGTGGCAACATTGGGCATTTTAAGAGAGACTGTCGAGTACAACTACGACCTACAGCTCCATCCAGAGACAACAGCAGTTTAAAGCCAAGTCAGGAAGAGTTGAAACAATATAACTTTTAGGCTAAGCACAGGGAAGGAAGATGGCATAGTAATACAGATGCTTTATCCAGAAGGTCATGTGAGGATAATTATAAACATCGCCAAAGAACTGACCAACGAGAAGGAATCACTCCCATTAGGCGAATCAAGTTTAAGGTTGATCAGCAGTGGACCACAGAGCAACTGAAGAAGGATCAGCTTGAGGATAATGAAATAGCACTGCTGCTGAAAGCTAAGGAAGAACGTCAACCAAGACCAAGCTGGAGAGATATTTCAACTAAGGGATCTACTTTTAAATCTCTGTGGGCTCAGTGGGACTCCCTGGTAGTTTAAAATGGACTCCTTAAACGAGCCTGGGAAAGCGCCGATGACAAAGTAGTGAAGACGCAGTTAGTGGTACCAAGGAAGAGGGTATCGGAAGTTCTGGACGAAGTACATAATAGAAAGTTTGGTGCTCATCTCGGAGTTAACAGAATGATTGACAAGATCCGCGACAGATTTTACTGGGTCAACTACTGCCAGGATGTGAAATCATGGTGCCGACAGTGTTCAACCTGTACCTCAAGTCAAGGATCCCAAACAAGATCCAGTGGGAAGATGAAACAGAATGATGTGGGACTACCGTTTGAACGTCTCGCCAGTGACCGAACGAAGGCTCGATATGATCTCCAAGCTAACTCTAGGGGATTACGGATGAACGATAAAGTCTGGTTATATAACCCGCAAAGGAAGACAGGAAGATCTCCCAAGCTAACACCAGTATGGGAAGGACCCTATACGGTCATCAAAAGAATTAATGACGTTGTGTATAGAATTCAGCGTAGCCCCAGAAGCAAACTGAAAGTTGTCCACCTCGACAGGTTGAAAGCATATAACGGACATGAAGTAGCTGATCGGGACGATCAGAATTAAGAGGGAGGCAATGTTACGGCTAGCCTAACAACCATCCGAACGTTTTTGTGCTACCCTATAAAACTAGTTGCCGCCGTGCCACTCGCTTCCCTGTCTGTATGACTCATCGCCCGGCCGGTCGGGAAGTTTCAGGATCGCTGGAATTGTCTCGATGGCCTCGGCCTCGGAATACTTCCCGAATATTCGTGATGGATTGGAGATTATATATAAGCAGACCTAATGCCAATGTTAGTCAGTCGGTTAGTCAGAGTGCAGTTCAGTTAATCATTGAGTGTTGAATAGATATTAGTGGTAAAGTTATAAGAGTAGTATAGAGTGTTAAATTGTATACAGTGGTAGTGAATAAAGAGAGTATTAGTTGAAAATAAGCAAAGTTGTAATTCTGTTAAGAACCCACGGGAAAAACGTAACAATATGTTGATATTACTGTAAGAATGTTATTCTTAAAAATTGATCCACAAGACTCTTGACTTCTTAATTCAAAAATATTTCTAAGGCAGCGCTTTTGCAAGACTGATATACGATTCACCTCGCAGCTGTTCCTTCACAGTACGATGCCATATCATGTGTGATTGTACAGGGTTATCCAACGAGGACTAGACAAGGCAATTTTTTGACTTTCCCTGTATTTTTATAAAAAAAAACTGAAATAGCAATCTTATGTAATTTTCTTCCGCGAATTCGGATATGTTCAGCAAAAAACAATTGAACATCAAATAAAAGTGCTAGGGGTCACTTTGATATTTTTTAAATGAAACACCCTGTATATTACTAAATTTTTGGACTCTCTAGAAAAATCTAAACACATTTTGTGTATAATATCCTATACCTATCTTAAGCTGTTTACCAAATATTGACAGTTGAAAGTCGAGTATTTTGACAATTTGACAGGCTCTACAATCTAAACCGCACAAGATCAAAGAAAACGGTTTGCACATTCCTATCTTAAGTTTTCACAAACTATCGAATGAAAGTATCTTCGAATTTAACCTGCGGATAAAATTAACCGGAACTTTTAAACCTCCGGTTAAATTCAAAGTTACTATCATTCGATAGCTTACGAAAACTTAAGATTGGATTGTGCAAACCGTTTTCTTTGATCTTGTGCGGATTAGATTTTAGAGCCTGTCCAAATGCCCGACTTTCAACTGTCAATATTTGATAAACAGCTAAAGATAGGTATAGGATATTATATACAAAATGTGTTTAGATTTTTCTAGAGAGTC
Source organism: Pissodes strobi (assembly GCA_016904865.1). Classification (NCBI taxonomy): domain Eukaryota; kingdom Metazoa; phylum Arthropoda; class Insecta; order Coleoptera; family Curculionidae; genus Pissodes; species Pissodes strobi. Next base: position 95,016 of record MU185531.1, read on the forward strand.
CAAAAATATAGTAATATACAGGGTGTTCCATTTAAAAAAAAAACAAAGTGACCCCTAGCACTTTTATTTGATGTTCAATTGTTTTTTGCTGAACATATCCGAATTCTCGGAAGAAAATTACATAAGATTGCTATTTCAGTTTTTTTTTATAAAAGTACAGGGAAAGTCAAAAAATCGCTTTGTCTAGTCCTCGTTGGATAACCCATGTGCATGATAGGCAATAAGAGAGACATTGAGGCCTATATTATGTGCTAGCACCTTGAGTGCAAAGGAATACCTAGACAGGGTAGCAGCCAGTAAATCAATGTGTGATCTCCAGTTCAAACGCTAGTCTATTCGGACTCCTAGAAACGACGCAGATGCAATCGCAGAGACGTCTCTAGTCTCTCCGTGGTAAGTAGAATGGTCTTCTGTAGCTAAGTATTAAGACTGAACAAATTGGGTTTTGCTCACATTTAGAGCTAAATTATTGGCTGAGAACCAGTTTTCTAATGTGCCCAGAGTTGAGAATATAGTGTCACTAGGGTCACTATTCCTTTCCAAAGAGAAGAGTATGGAGGTGTCGTCCACAAATTGGACCACGCTCTGACTCACCGGTAAAGGAAGTTCATTTCTATAAATGATGTAGAAGAGGGGACGCAACAGAGACCCCTAAGGCACTCGCTGTTTTCTTGTTCCCATGGTTGATCTCATTCTTTCACCAGTAGAAGTACAATCAATTACACATTGTTGTCTCTTTGAAAGATATGACTCTATCATACTCAAAGCCAATCCCCTAATACCATAGAACTCGAGTTTAGACAGAAGCAACAGATGATTGACCTCATCAAACGCTTTAGACAGGTTAAGACACATCATTATGGTTTGCTTCATATTATTCAATGAATTCAGAATACTTGAAGGTGCCTGATAAGCCGCACGAATCGTTGATTTATTTTTCCAAAAACCATTTTGCACATTAGAGAAGATGTTTTTTTTTTAATACAAATCTCTCATAAATTACCTTTTTATATGTTTTGCTAAAGTTATTAAGCGGGGCCACGGGTGTGTAGTCATTTATTTAATTCCTTTCCCCTTTTTTGTAAATTGGTCTTATTTGTGCTGTTCTAACCTTTGATGGAAAAACTCCAGGAGACAAGGACAGGTTTATTAAGTATGACAGCACCGGTGCAAGTTCATTTGCAACATGTTTTATTAAAGAAATTGGAATTTCATCTACACCAATATTATAAAAAAATCGTTCATATTATTTAGAACCTGCTTCCCGGGACAGCACCAGAGGAAATATTTTGTAAAGCTGATTCATTACTTTCCTTATTTGTGTTAATATAACTATTTACAAGATTCTAGATAGTTTTGCCAGGATTACTAGAGTCAGCAATTTTGTTGAGATTAAAGTTTTTCTTAGCGTTTTTCTGTAACCACCGGTTTCAGAATTTTTGAGTAGTTTCTGAAGTGTTCCTATGTAATCCATGTTTTGGATTTTTCTGTTTTTTAAGAGCTTTAACCGAAAAATACAAATTTAACAAATCTGAGAGGGAACTCAAAAACAAATCATACTCTCTGTTATGCGATTCTTGAACAGCAGCTTGCACTTGAACTGATGTATTTTTGCCCCAGAACAAAATCTCTTCCTGGAAACAACTGCATCCCCTTCTCTAGGCTTAGCCTCGAGGTGAATATAAACTAAGAAATCTACAAATAACAGTTTCATGTTTTAAAATAAGTTTCCTAGGATTCACAAAAATATCTATAGTGTAATATATGTTCGTTTCACGAAAAATATCGAACAGAAAGCAAAGTAGGTGATCGCATAACTATTTTTTAGTTTAACCCAGGCCTCATTGAGCTTATTAAATTATGTCCAAACTGTATCTTTTTAGGAGTTCAAGCTACTCAGCATTTCAGACTATGCTGATACGAAATCAAATCTACTCAAAAAGTATTGGGTTGGACAAGGCAGTCTTGTGGTTAAAGGTGGCAACGATTACTCTCAAATTAAAGACAGTCCTCTAGAAGAAGAGGAAAGGTTGAAATTATTTGCTTTAATGAGGCTACAAAGGTAAACTTCAAAGAATATTATCAATATTTTTTTTATGAAATTGGCAGTTTGGTTAACAAATGATTTTAAGACTTTGGAACTGGAATATATATCGGAGTTTATTTAGGGTTTTGCTGATTAGTAGGGATGCGCCGAACTATCAATTTTAATTTCGGAATTTGGCCCATTTTTTCATTATTCGGCTCCAGCCAGAGCGAAAGCGACGCGACGTTTATTTTGTTGCATCCTCTTGAGGTATTATATTTGATTAAAATGTATTTTGCAGTTATGGCTTCCATGAAAACCATTGCATAGAAGCTTTCAAATATTGTGAAAACTCTGTCGAGGATGCCCTACACCTTCTTTATTGTAAATATCTTAAGGTAAAAGACAAGAAGCCTATCGAGCATGATTTTACGCATTCGGAACTTTTAGACATGCGTTCTGATGAGAAGAGTTCTTTAGAGTCCATCTATGAAAATTCTTTTAAAGAAAAAACTGAAGGTGTTTGGGTAGTTAATTTAAAAGTGGATTTCTTGTTTAATATGTTTCATAATAGAGAAAAACCAAAGAAAAACGTTATTGTTAAAAAGCCTAAGGAAAAGTGTAAGAATTTTCTAAGAGGGGTTACATGTAAATTTGGGAATAAATGCCGATTTTCTCACGAGCCCGATTTAGTAGAGAAAAATGACGATAACCACTTGGAGTCGCATTTTTTCGAATTGGAGTTTCGTTTTCCAAAATCCTCTAAATATCCCTATGAGGCTCCGATGATATTTTTGAAATCAAACGTGTGTCTCCCTCCACTTATGCCATTGCATATCTGTAAGAGATTATATCTAGAAGCAGAATCTTTAGCACTAGACGGTATTCCATGTGTGTATACTGTGACAGAACTTCTGAAAAACGAAGAAGAAATAAAAAGACATCTTAAGACTGATATAGAATTTCTGCATCCCAGGCAAAAGCTATTTTCTAGCGAAAAGATAGTTGAGATTAGGAAAGCACTTCCAAAACATTATCGAAAGGGCGCGACAAATAGGGACAACAAGAAGCAGCTTACAGCTGAGGAGATTAATAAGGAAGACCAACGGATTATTAAAGATTTTATCCAGAAGAAAGCAAATCCAAAGTATACCAGAATGATGGCTTCGCGTAAAAATTTGCCTGCATGGACCTTGAAAAACGACATTTTAAATTCGATACGACAATCGCAAGTTGTTGTTATCAGTGGTGAAACGGGGTGTGGGAAAAGTACTCAGGTTCCTCAATTTATCCTTGACGAATGGCTTTGCAACTATAACAATAAACATTTGGAAATTGTTTGTACCCAACCCAGAAGGATCTCTGCTATTGGGGTTGGTGAACGGTAAGTTGACTTTATTCGATGTTAAAGTAAGAGAATGTAACATATTTTTATATCGAGTGGTTGTTTTTTAGATTTATTTTTATACCTGTTTTAGAGTCAGGTGTCTAATACGTTATTTTGTGTTCAAAAATATATTCTCTCACTAGATCTACACAGTATTTTCGAATTTAGGGTGGCTGACGAAAGAATAGAAAGGATCGGATCTACTGTAGGTTATCAAATAAGACTGGAAAGCAAAATCTCATCAAGCACTAGACTAACTTTTTGTACTACAGGTATTTTGCTACGTAGATTAGAAGGCGAACCTTTGCTGCCAAATGTTACTCACATTATCGTTGATGAAGTACATGAAAGAAGTGAAGAAAGGTAATTTTTGTACTGTTCCTGACTGTATCTTGAGTTTGCTTCACGATTTAACGCGCTTATTTTCATTTTGATCTAAGTTTATATCTAATACATCCAAATCTGAATATTTTCAATAATTGACATGTAAAGACGGAAAACTTTTCAGCGATTTTCTTCTTCTTATACTGAAGGAACTTTTACCCCTCCGTCCAGATCTCAAGGTGATCCTGATGAGTGCAACTCTAAATGCCAATCTATTTTCTGCTTATTTCGGAGAAATTCCTATACTCGACATACCCGGAAGGACATTTCCCGTGGAACAGTTTTTCCTGGAAGACATTTTGGAGGAAACCGGATATGTTTTGGAAGACGGATCGGAATATTGTAGGAAAATTAAGATTGGTGCCGATGAATATATTGAAGCAATGATGGCCGGAAACGAATTAGGAGTCAATAAGCCCAAAGATAATGTTAGGGATGAAAATATTACGGTGCAACAAACTGTAGCGAGATACGAAGGTAAGAAATTAATGTTGTTTGCGAAGTTTTAATTTTGTAAGTAGAATAATGCGATCTGATAATGGGGAAATATACCAAAAATTCGTCCTATGAGTATGTTGTACCATCTGTTGTAAATATAACTTGTATCGCTAACACCCAATAAATTGTCTGGGTACAGTACCTTTTGTCCTGGACAACCTATTGTCCATTCTTTAAATTAAATTTAAAAAAAAAACAATTTTCTTGGCTGATCGATGACTATTAACAGTAATTTTGAGGGTAATAACCTACAAGAATTACAGGGTAATAGAAAATTTGTAGCAGCGCCATTAAAACCTTTCAGCTCTCGATTTTAAAGCCCATTAAGTCACACCTTTTGTAGTAATAGTAGAATAGGTTTCAATAATCTTATCTTAAGTGTTTAATATAGATTCTTTCAGACCCTGAATGAACAAAATTGCTTTCTCAAGCTTGGCGGCGGCGAGTGTCATGCCAGAATTTGAGTCGGAAGAAAACGCGAATGTTGCATGATGTAAAAAGAAAGTAAATAGTACTCTTGTGTGCATAAGGTGTAGAAGAGTCTTTCATTCATCATGTTCTATAAGAAATTGGCGAGATAAGTTGAACGTCTTGGGAATAATACGATGTGTGTGTATACCATGGAGGTCAAAGTCCACAATGCCCATCAGCTGATAAGGGTAAAGAATAAGAAGAAAAAAGATGTCGAAATCATCTATCTTAAGTCTTTATTAGATGAAATGAGAAGTAAGAACCGAATTTTCGAAGAAAATAACTCGTTGCCGAGGGAGAAAGTTAGGAATTTGATAGGAAAACAGTCCAAAAATGAAGATCCAAAGGTGAATAAGAAACTAAAAGAAACAAAAGGGCGAGAAGAAAAGACATATATGGCAACACCGTAAATCCATCAACGTCGTACGAATTTGTTGCGGCACTAGCAACTCTGCATGGAGAACTTGCCGCCATATCTGAAAACGAAGAAGAAAATGATAACAATAACCCCAAAAACAATGATGACTTTAAAACTCAAAATAGACATGGATGGAAAGGTAAACAAAAACCAAACCAAAATCCTAAATTAAACTATATCAAGACCAGAAATGGAAAGACCACTTGCGAAAAGGCAATGCCACCCGAAAAACTGGCAACAGAACCGACTCAGGAGACTTTCTACCGTCCAAACCAGTGAACACCAACAAAAGAAATTGTCTATCTATCTAAAGTTAAAGAGACGGTAAATGAGGAAATAATTAAGAATTATATTTGCAAAAACGCCCAAACAAAAGTAGAGGAGGTTGAAGTGAAACGGTGCCAGATCAATTAAAACAGAGTTGTTTTATGGTTGGTGTCATAGACCCAGATAAACCCACACCAGATGCGAAAGGTCGGCAATTTCTTCGCCAGCCAACTTTAACCTTGACGTGGCGGTTACATGCGGCCTGCACCAAATAATCTGGGTATGATTATAGAATTGCTGTTCAAAATTAAAATAGTTGGATCTGCACCAATTAAATGAAAACGTGTCTTGTTGATGGACTGGTTCAGGAAAAATAAAATTTTGCAATAGCCATTCACATTCTTTTTTCCGAACAGGCGGTCATGGAAATCTAGTGATATTATGGTTGCACTGACTTTTTCACAGAAATTCCCCTAATACGCTTTAATGTATGTCGCTTTAAGGATATTTTTTGTAAAGCAAAGATTTCGATGTCAATAATATCTTTTTTGAGGCATTTCTATATACGGTTTGAATTTGTTTAAAGACTTTTTGGAAAATAATAAACTCCCAAAATAAATTTAAAAGTATGTGGAACATCTTTAATGCGGAAACAAACAAAAAACTTCAAAACAACAAAATAACTATTTAAAAAGAAGATGGTCAGGTAATTGAAGACCC
>MU185532.1:6281-28721 GCA_016904865.1 Pissodes strobi
GCGCAAGCCTTTCTTCACGCAAGCCTAGGCGAAACAATTTCGGTTAGCTTGGGTTAGATTTGGGTTATGAATATTTCACTTCACGCATGACCTCCGGTCGGTCCGGGGCTCAACAAAAGGAAAAGTGCTAACTCAGGGCATACCCAAAATCGGCTGAAATGCGCCACTTTTGGCAACACTGTACCGGGCCTTTGGCGTCCATCACTAAAATTTTATTATTTCCCCGTTCAATTTCCTTATTTTCACGTTCCACCTGGGAAAGTAGTAGAGGCACTTTGTCCGTTCTACGTGAATTAACCTCAAAACTCGAACTTTGGGGGTTTTTTTTCGGCTCAAATGTGGGGGATCCTCCGATTTTTTTAGCTTAAACTACCCTATAGGACACCCCCTTTCTAGTGAAAAAAAAATTATTCGTGAAATCGTAGATACCTATACGTCACAAGACCCGCCTATTGCTCCACATTCACTTACAACTCTTCTTATGTTTGCTCTGGCTCCAGGGTGTAAACAGCATAAGTGCTAGTTTGGTGACCCTAACGAAGCTGAAAAATATAACGGAAAATGGGAAAACAGTCGACGTTCCGAGGAACAAATCTGTCCTCGTCGTCAAGGACAAACAAATCTAAAAATGAAAATGGTTAGTAAACGTAATTAACAGTAAAAAGCTATCGCAGAATTGTCAAGTTTTGAATGGACTTTGACAAGATCACAATAATAATGTCATATATAATTACTGGTTACTGGTCTATTTAGGTGAGTGTAATGAGGTGTTATTAGGTAAAAAATTGGTTTATGTGTTTAGGAAGAATTCAAACATGTTTGTTAAAATTTTTGGTTGATTTTTAAATGTCTCTTATCAACTTCAGTTTTTAGCAAAGGTAACCATGTGCTGTTAAAAGTAGCACTTGTACTGTTTGCACCCTGGAGCCAGAGCAAGCGGCTCTAAGATAAGAAGATTTGTAAGTGAATGTGGAGCAATAGGCAAACATTTGTAAGGTAAACATGAATCCTCCACAACAATATAGATCATATCAACATATCCTTAGGTTAATCAAATTTGCTACCAATTTTATTATCTTTGTTTATATGATAAAATTGATAAATAATAATAAATGCAATATTTTTCAGATGTGGGCAGGTCATGTTGGAGGGAAGAAAGAAGAAATTAGTGAGTAAATGCCATTTTTGTTATGTAATACATATTTAGAAAACATTCCTCAATTTCCTGAGATTCAGCATATCAACATTGGAATGTTCTAATAAAATGCCACTTTATGTTTTATACACACAGATGTTGTTCATACTTGTATCTTAAACTAAGCATTCATGCTTAAATGATCATTTTTCTGTCCAATTTTTTGTTCAATTAACTCAGATGCAATGATAATTTTTTAATGTATGTTATTGATAACTTCACATAAAAATTTTGCTTTCAGGACCGTGCTGCAAAGCATACTAGATCCTCATCGCCCGTCATTAACGCCTCAGAAAACGGCAGTTTCCGGTCCCCTAATGAGGATAGTATAATGACTCGGAAACCCATTAGAATCAGAAGACCGAGGATCCCAATACTACAGTCCGGGTACTGTGCCATTTGCAACCTACCTTACAACAGTGTCGAAGATCACGTACAGTCGAAAAAGCATCAGAAACTCATTGGTGAAGATGCCAACTACATAGCTTTGAACGGTTACATTCATGCTGACGTTGGCATCGAGTCCCTATTGAGTTTGACCGGCATTGATGCATTAGGTCAGCAATAGTAACAAATTTCAGTAGAGATCGTATCGTTTTCGAATTCTTTGTTGTAGATATTGAGAAGTTTGGATTATGGATGATGTTTGTTTCCATTTAGGTAGTTTGCAATATTTATTTTTCAATTTCAATGAAATTCTTTTATACACGTTGATTATTATTTTATAAAGCATCAATATTTAATATAAAAAAGAATCTTCAATATATTTTTTATAACTTTATAACTCTTAAAGGAGCATATTAATTTGGAATGTTTAGTAGGTTATATGAACATTCCGAGTTTGTATTGGCATTCTATAACTAGGGTGATTCAGAAAGAATACTTACTAAATTTTGAAAGCCGTTTGCTTTGCAGTTTTTGTATTTTTTAAATTTATTATATCAGTAGTTGGCTAACTAGTTGTATATTATATAGATTAGTTAGTTGTTAGCCCTGTAATTTATGTATTTATTTATTTATTTATTGCTTATACTTAAGAGATTTACTAAGCGTAAATAAATCCTATTACAAAGTACAACACCAATCAAACACATTAAACAGGAACAAATATTAATGAAGTATTTAGATTATCTCCCTAACCACTGCTTTAAACTTATTATAATTCATACGGAATAGATCCAGGTTATGATATTTATTTGTATTAGTAGATATAACACATAATGAAATATGGAATTCGGTTTTTAACAGTGCAAACAAGGTTAATAACTTCCGGTACAAATAAGGTTATCATGGTTTAAGTTATAGCATATAATACTACTAGGTAAGGGAGTAATTAAAATAAATACAGTTATACTTGGTATGATCTGATACTGTGGGGGAACGGTTGATTATTAAGAGCAATCATCTGATTTACGATGTGAATACCTTTTTCACAAACAAATCAGAAATTTTACTCTGTCTTCCAGCATAACAATTACCTTTCTCTGAATATTCTGCTGGGTATTTAAATGCCAATAGCCTCCATAGAGAGGTAAGTCTATTGTTTATAGAGTTGCTCTACTCTATATTTTTGCAATACAAAATTCAACTTGTTATTTAACTATAGAAAATCGTAATAACAAACTATAAAACCTACAATTGTCTCCTATCAATGAAGTGAAGTATCACCAGAAATCATTGTATAATTTGTTTTAATGTTCCTGGGGTCTTGGTTTAGATTGTTAGAATTTAAATTTATCCTGAAAGTTTAGTTTTTATATCTGCAGTTAAAGTTTGAATGTATAGTTTTCAAAGGGAAAGATTGTAGTAATTTAAATCTATAAAATTGGTCTTAAAAATACGTTTATTATGCCTTACTTTAAACATGGTCTGATAAAGTTGATATTTGTGCATCCTTAAGGAGGCCATTTTAAGATCCATAACTTTAATCTGGCTATAGAGGCAAGCCACATGAAATTTTATTTTTATCATACAAAATTGAAAAAAAAATACGTTTCGGTAAATGTGGCGAGCTGAATATTATAGCAAAATAAATTGAATATTTTAATTTTTAATAAAAGTGCACTAGCTATTCGTGTAAAGTTTGATCAAAAGCCAATTTTTTATACTTAATTTTTGTTCTAATATTTTCTCGAGCTATGTTACAATCTTTCAAGTAGAGTCTGAATTTGGTAATCATTTTAAAATAGTTGCATAATGCCGCGTAAAAAAATGCATGTTAATGGCTCTCTAACGTAATTTTATTGTCTACAAGAAATTATCAAGCAATTTATGGCATAAACGATGTAACTAGTTTTAGTGACGATATGAATAAATTGAAATTTATTTTAGGTTTTGATGACTTTTCGCCCAAAGCCAAACGTCGCAACATGCCAAGAACGAGAGCCTCGTCCGTGGTGTCGGACATTGTCAAGCCGACGCAGCCGCTTGAAAACGAGACGGGACACCGGCTGAGGTCGAGGAAAAACATCAATTACATGACTCCGCCCTTGGAAGAGGACAGTTTTCAGGAGAAACCGGACTTGGAACCTGTACGTCTTGAGTATAAGGAATATAGAGAGTTGAGATCTAGTACAAGAGCATTAGCTGTAAGTTTTTTTCGTAGTTGCATGTTGATCGTGCTTACCAGACCTGCCACATTTCTGCTTTCTATAACACAATTTCCCATTCATGTATTTGCAACTTACCCTTATTTAACCCATGCTTATATGTGTCTACGTAAGTCTGTCAAACTAAAGGCATTGTGGTCTGGGGTTCGTCAAGTGTGGTAAATAACGCCATTAGGTATGATATAATATCATTAGAATTTAGTATAAACCGAGATTTTCTTGGTAATAAATCTAATTAGTATCAATGCTTGATTTGGCATTAGTAGTTGGTTGGAGGCTTTAAAAGCCACATTTAATAGTTGTTTTAAAAATGGTGGCGGCGAATTCAATTCTCGCAAGTACAGACGGACCAAAAGTTATTAAAGGAATTGCCAACAAAGTCCATTTGCATCAAGCTATTCAGAGGCATGTTCTGAGCATGGCGAGTATTAGACCTTTTGCATGACAACATGGAAAACCATCTCCCAATCTCTCGTTGGGGCATACAGATTTATTTTTCCCGTTATATCAGTCGAGCTTATAATACAAGTCATCAATTTAAAAATAACCCGCATATCAAGGTGTTTCCTGCGGTCCCGCAAAGTGTTCAATCCGAAAACCCCTTTTTGATAATCAATAGCTAGGGTGTTTCAAAAACTTGTGTTGTTTAAACCCAATGCTATTTCTGAGTTTCATAATATGGAGTCCAAATTATGGATATGGATAGGGCCAAATCAAAGTCAAAAAAGTACTTTATTGCCTAGAAATAAATTTTATTGACATAGCAGGTTATTTGCTAAAATAGGGACCATTTTAGCCTACCATACTACATAAAATAAATAGTATGTTGGTAATATAAATTAATACAACATAACATTCAAGAGAATCACTAAAACCTAAAGCAGAGACAGGAGAACAAAAAATTACATTTAATGGCTTACATTCAATATACAGGGTGTTTCCTAACCTCGGTAAAAAAATTTAACTGGTGAATCCTCACGTAATTTTAAGACGAAAATGTGGTATAAATTTTTTTCGAATGTCGCTTAGTTTTCAAAATACAGGGTGTTGCAAAATTTTTTTTTTCGTGATTTCTTTTTATTAATAAATAATGAGAAGCGACATTTGAACAATATTTGCACACCTTAATAAAAGGTTTGAGCACTTTATTTTGTGTTCAGGCAAAACCTACTCGTTTATTTAAACAACAAAATGATGAGATTCTTGTGACGTGAACAAGAAAATTTTTTACTCGAAAACTCTAAGAGATACGAGAAAAATGCAAGATACTTAATTTGCTTAAAATTAACTTTTTTATCAATTACCATAAGAATTTTGAGTGTTTACCAGGCCCGTATTATTGCTTTTTGCGAAATTCTAGTAATCGTTACCCGGATCTCCGCCAATGAACTAATTGAGAAGTTCAACATGAACACAAAATAAAGTGCTCAAACCCTTTATTAAGGTGTGCAAATATTATTCGAATGTCGTTGCTCATTATTTATTAATAAAAAAAGAACACGAAAAAATAATTTTTTTCAACACCCTGTATTTTGAAAACGAAGCGACATTCGAAAAAGTTTTATACAACATTTTCGTCTTAAAATTGCGTGAGGATTCACCAGTTTCGTTTTTTTACCGAGGTTAGGAAACACCCTGTATATCACATTGTGTAAATAAATAAAATTATAGCAAAATAGCAGGCATTTTTAATACGTTTATTGCCATAAAAAAATCATAAAATGAACATCGACAAAGTCGTCTAATCTAATTCTAAATTACATGAAATGTCAAATTATTGTAAACAACATATAATCTAATAAGTACCTATAGAAAGGAAACATACAAAAAAGAAAGAAAAGTTACGCACGCATTTTTGTACAATAATCAAAACAATCACAATTATTACCTCGATGATTTCAAACAATGGAGGCACCATTTAAGAAATCATGAAGGGAGTAATCAAAAATCTTTATTTGTTTCCTGACAAAAATACAAATGTCTTTACCTTACGGCGTCATCATTCTAAATAAAATACAATAACTAATAACTATGTAAAGTACAGCACATCATAAGATACAATAAAATTCACACAAAAATAAAAGAGTACCTAATAAAATTATTATGTACAATTTGACAATCAAATAAGAGCAGTAAATTTCCCAATGAATTAATGAAATAATAGTAAAACAGTGTTGCATTTACAGCCCACTAGTACTTTTACATAATTAAATTAAAATAAAATAAAAGATAGATATAAATACAAATATTAAATATTAAACATATACACAGAGACCATTATCACACACACACGAGCCCATCACTGAAGTATTCCTCGATCGAATAGTAGGGCTTAGCAATAAGCAACTGTTTTAGTTTGCTTTTAAATGTTAATAAGGGTTTGTATCTTAATGTAAGGGGCAACTTATTGAATATTTTTACTATTGAGAAATGGACATTTTTCTGCAAATAGGAGAAGTTTGTTTTGTTTTCTAAGAGATCATCCTTCTGCCTTGTGTTATATTCATGATTCCTAGTTAAATCCGTAAAAAGATCAGGATTTGTTTTTATAAATGTAGCAGATTCATAAATGTAGGTACCAGTCATAGTGAGGATGCCCAGCTCCCTGAATAGCTCCCTGCAGTTCTCAGTTTGTTTCATATTGAAAATGCTTCTTATACATTTCTTTTGAAGGACTGCTATCCTATTGATGTCAGTACTACCTCCCCAAAAAATTGTGCCATACCTTATTCTTGAATATACATATGCATGATAAACCTCTATAGCTGATTGTTGTGCTGAAATGTTGGCTGCTATCACCTTTAGTAAATAGGTATATCGGGCAGTAGCTTTTGCAAGATCATCTATATGGTCCCTCCAGTCCAACCTGTAGTCTAGATGCACACCCAGAAAGGAGGCTGACTTGGCAGCAGTAATCAGCCTTCCATCTCTCTCAAATGTGTTTCCTGTTTCTACTTGCTTTAAGCCAAATTCCAGTAGTTGGGTCTTGTTAACATTAAGTGTTAGATTGTTGGCTACAAACCACTCCTCCAGAGTTTGCATTGCATTATAATCTGCCTCTGTTGCATCCTCATTTTTATTTGTATTGGCGATAATAGTTGTGTCATCTGCAAACTGTACAGTGTGCACTTTGTTACTTTTGGCAGTTCATTTGTATATAATAAATAGAGCAGCGGTCCGAGGATTGACCCCTGTGGTACTCCTTTTTACCGTTCTTAGGTCCGATTTCTGATCATTATCATTCTCATCTCTCTCTATTACACATTGCTTCCTGTTTTGAAGATAGCTTTCAAGAAGCTTGAGGGCAACTCTGATACCAGATCTCTCAAGCTTGCCCAGCAACAGTTTGTGTTCGACACTATCAAAAGCTTTTGAGTTTTGAGTTTTGTTATTTAACATTTTTTGTACTTCGTCCAGAGTTTGATAGATTGCTCGAGTTGTTGATTTTTTTGACCGCAATCCATTTTGGTAGTTTGAAAGGTCGCTCTCCCTATCAAAAAACTCCACCATCCTGCTGTTTATTATGTTTTCAAAGATCTTGCTAATGTTGCTTAATAAAGCTATTGGTCTGTAGTTGCGCACATCGCCCTTTTCACCTTTTTTGTAGATTGGTTTGACCTGTGCAACTTTTAATGCTTCTGGGAATATACCACTCCAGAGGGAGAGGTTTACTATGTATGTAAGTATTGGGGCTATAATTTCTGCTGTGTTTTTAAGCAATACAATGGGTACTTCATCGTGTCCTACCGATTTTTTGTTTTTTAGACTTAGAATGTTTTTATGCATTTCCTGTATGTTTGTTGGCTTTAGGAAAATTGACTTGTTGATTGTCTCTACTTTGCAAAGTGCCATTTCTTGGTTTGAACTGAGATCTGGGCATATATTTAAAAATGTCTCGTTTATGCCATTTAATATTTCCCATTCCGCCCTGTTTTTGTCTCCCAGTTGTTGGAGGATATTGCATTATTTTTTTTGCTTTTTGTTAGTCAAACTTCCTACCATATTCCAGACTGTCTTACCTCTGTTTGCATTTTCTTCTATTATCTTTTGCTTGTGCATTTTCTTTGCCTTTTGTACAATCTTTTTAAATATGTTCGCATACATCTTGTACTGCTGAGATGGTACTTTACCTTTTCTCATTTCCTCATATAAGACTCTCTTAGTATTTGAAAATTTTTTGATTCCCTGTGTTATCCACGTGCGACTTTTTTTTGATTGGCTTAAAGGTTTTTTTGGAAATACAACCTCCATAAGTCGAGTGTAGATGTTGATAAATTCATTATATGATTTGTTTGCATCTGTGTAACTAAAAATATGGTCAAAACTTGCCTCAGATAGTTCTGCCCTAAGTTGGTTAAGCTTTGCACCTGAAAAAATCCTTTTATTCTGCCTTCTCACCTTTTTGGGCTCGCTGTTGTTAACTTCCATGCTGATCCTTTGCCCCTCATGATCAGACAGAGATGTGTGAACAATCTCTGCATGAGCAGCACCCATTTCCATGAAATTAATAAAAATATTATCAATCAGTGTTTCTGAGTGACTAGTAATACGAGTTGGCAGAAATATGGTCTGATGAAAGTTATTTGCAAGTAAGAGGTCAGTAAATAGCTTTGCTCTGAATGAGCTTTCTAAAAGATCAATATTGAAGTCCCCACAGAATATTGTTTTATATTTGGGGTATTTATTTAAAATATAGGTTAAAAGGTTAGAAAACAAATCAAGAAACCGATGAAACTGATCCAAGCATGCCTGTGGTGGACGGTACATACATACATACAATCAAGATTTTATGTTGCCTACTTACGATCGAGGAACACTCCATGATACTCTCAACACTCATACTAACAATCACTATCTCTTCTTCATAGTCTATCACACAGTTTTCATGTACAAAAATACTGGCACCTCCATGTTGTCTGGATCTTCTGCAGTATACTGATGTTGTCTTGTAGGATTCTATCTTCATGGCTATCTCTTCATTGTGTTCAAACCAATGCTCGGTGACACACACCACATCAAGCACTGGACCATTGTCAGCCTTCTCAGTCAGGAACACCTCCAGCTCTGGTACCTTATTTTTTAGACATTGAATATTTTGGTGAAATATTTGCTGTTTTAACTTCTTTCGATATTCCCTGTGAACAGGGCGTCGTCATAGGTGCAGAAAATGGTTTACATAGATCGAGGTCCCCATATTTCTGGCGACATTATTATGTGCTTTGTACTGGTGGGCACTTCAATCTTGAAGCTACTTTTGTACCGGCTCTTCCTTGTTATCATTTTTTCATAGTGACATGTTTCATTGATTTTGCCCTCCACATAATTCCTGACTTGTTCCTCTGTCGTTTCCACTGCTAGGCCAGATAGGAAGAAAAATGAATTGAATGAATTCAGTTTTGCCACACTTAAATTGAACTGATAATACTCCTTATCAATTAGAAACCTTTTTAAACGAGTCTTAAATTTACTTTCACACTGCTCAGGTTAGAATGTAGGGCATTATACACCTTAATGCACCCAATAAGTGGGCTTTTATTGTAAAGTGTGGTGTAGAGTGGACAGGAACGCTTAATTCATTTCTACTACGAGTTATATCACTATACAAGTCACCATTTCTTATGAATAGTTGCAGGTTTTTTTTGGTGAACTAGGCAGTGTTAAATGTATACAAAGATGGCACAGTCATAATATTCAGCTGTTTAAACTTACCTCTACCCGACTCATGGTACCCCATTCCCAGCATTAGCCGGATGGCCTTTTTGTGAGCAATAAAAACTTTATCTGAATTAAGAACGGAAGTGCGATACCAGAAAATTATACTGTAAGAGATTATAGACTGGATACAAGCATGATAAAACATAAGAATGCTATTCAGGCCCATCTGGTTCCTCCTCTAGTACCTAATGACATATAAAGATGAGCTTATCCTAGACAGAATTGCATTAACTTGGTGGTTCCACTGCAGCTTCTGGTCGACAATCACTCCAAGAAGCTTAACACACTTCGAACTATTAAGATTTACGTTGTTACCTCACCATTGCCATGCCTAAAAAGAATGAAAGCAGTTTTATCTATATTAAGGCGAAGATGGTTTTTCTTGCGCCAGTCTTAAATTCTGCTCATGACATCAACAATCTGACCTGAAAGAGCAGATACACCAAGATCAGAAATAATACAGGAAGTGTCGTCCGCAAACTGGTATAAGGCAGTTATGGTAATCTGTTTATGAAGGTCATTTACAAATATTAAGAAAAGGAGGGGGCCCAGTATGGATCCCTGGGGAACTCCCCCGGTCACACTTCTTGTATACGAATATATCGTTCCTGATTGATGGCAACAATGAACTTTCTATTATTCAGGTATGATCTAAGCAGAGCGTTTGGAATTGCCCAAATACCTAAAAACTCAAGTTTGAGTACTAGTAGCTCGTGATTTATCAGATCAAACGCCTTACAAAGATCAAAATAAATTCCGCCCACGATTTTTTTCTGATCTCTTTATTCAATTATATAGTCAAGTGATTGAAATATTGCAGTTATTGTAGATCTCTTGGGTATGAAGCCATGTTGACCAACATAAAAGAGGTTATTATTCAAAAGATAGCTCAATAATCTCACATAGATAACCCTCTCAAAAATCTTTGAAAAAACGGGTAACAATGAAATGGGCCTATAATTACCAATAGCCTTTTTGTCTCCTTTCTTGTAAATTGGAATCATTTTAGCAGTTTTTAGTAAATCGGGAAAAACTCCACTTTCAAAGCAATCGTTAATCAAATTGGCCAAAGGAATGCATATATAATCAGATACTACTTTACTACAGAGAATTTCGGTTCTAGTCTTCTTATTATTGAAGCAACTTCAAGGGGAGTTGTAGGTTCCAAGAAAAAGGAGTATGGCACAGCATCTAAATCCAAAGAATCTGCATCTATACTAGACGCCACACCATCAGACAAATCAAATTGTGTTGCAAACATATCCTAAAACTGAGCTTTATCCACAATACCGAAACAGAATGTTTGCACTCTACGCGCGTTTCGCTAACCATGTTAGCATCATCAGGAGATGATTAAAACTGATTTTAAGTTGTAATAATTGCAACTTTTCACGAAGTCGTTACGCACACGTGCTAGAAGATAAACCCATTAAGAGAGTGAGTCAGCATAATACTCAGTCAAGTTGTATTACGCTTTCCCAACAAGCAGTGCCTTAAGAGACCTTCTGAAACAGTCCTAATTTGAATCGGTATGTGATTAAAAAAATTTCTGCCTTCATAAATCGAAGAATTTTTCGTTTATGTTCTTGTTGGTAGTGTCAAGGGCAAGTCGAGTACCCGCCGCGTGACATGCTGAGGGGCAGGACCCCGAATTCTATGACGATTCTTGTATATCAGTGATGCTGTTTCAAGAATAAACAAAGATGTAAGAGTAAGAATTCTTTGAGGCAAAAAGTGAGGTCGGCAAGATTCCCTCTGACCCACATTTGCGATGAAGCGGACAGCCTTCTTCTGAAGAACGAACAAAATATTCAGCAGATGTCGGCTACTAACACCCCAAAATGGAATTCCATATCTGAGGTGTGATTCAAACGGCGTTTGAAGCCTGGCCCATCACTGGTCCAGGCTCCAAACGCGTCCTTATTGACGAAAGCCTCCCGCTCAACTTCAAAATAATTTGTTCCACATCCTCACTGTGCCACACAACAGAGGTGTCGTCAGCAAAGAGTGTAAATCTTCCTGACATATTAACTTAAGGTCATATACATAGATCAAGAAGAGAAGGGGTCCTAAGATAGATCCCTGCGGAACCCCACACTCAATCCTCATAGCCGCCGACCGCACACCAGACACAATGACTGCGATCACCTAGATAGGAGGCAAACCAGGCAAGAGCCGAGCCCCTAAACCCATATCTCTCGAGTTTTGACAGCAGTATTCCGTGGTCCACGCACTCAAATGCTTTCGACCGATTACAAAACTGTTGCCGCCGCCTTTCCCCCCAGTAGACTGAAGATGGCGTCATGGGTATGCTTTGAGTCTTGAAATCCAAATTGGTTTGGCTTAATCACATTATGCGTCTCGAAGTATCTCCATATTTTCCTCTTTGCAATTTTCTCAACAACCTTTGAAAGGGCAGGCAACAAGGAAATAGGACGAAAGTTAGAAGGTTCGTTATGATTGCCCCTTTTGTTCAGGGGGAATGCTATTGCCGACTTAAGGCATGACGGAAATGCACCATTAGATCAGGCATTATTGATAGCCGCAGCCAGGGCATCCAGAGCGCAGTCAGGCAACCGCAAAAGGACTTTCCCGAGATTCCATAGCTATAATTGAATCATTCCAAAGAGAACAAACAGGAAAATTGGATTTCCTAACAACAATCTTTGGTTCTGTCCACAAATCTGTTAATATCCTAAAGGCAGTACAGTTCGATTCAGTTATATGCAACAAACAGTTGTTTAAACCATCATAATCCGCTCATTTACCACTTCACATTAGTATACTGATATTCAAATGGCAATACTGATTCAAGCAGAGCATGGTGGTCATCACACACATCTTATTTATTCCGAAACTTATTTTTAGGACTGGCGTTTTGTATTAGTTCGTAATTGCATGTGGTTGTAATAGCTTACCTTTGTGTATGAGCGTTGTACATCAATGTTGTTCAATAATTCATTGTCCACCATTTCATTATTATTACTAGTTATTTATGTGTTGGTATGTATAAGGAAATAATAGGAATTAATTAGGTAGCAAACTAGTTTAGAAAGATCTAATGTAGAGCCGCTTACTGGATCACTCTCTTAGATTTAACATTTGTTCGTTGATGTTTGAATGAAGAAATATGCATGCTCAACTACTCTGCGGAAAACACCGTTCCTATTTTATACTAGATGAGACCTACTAACCCAAATCAACCAAAAACATCCATAATACATTTTTTATCTAAATTTAGCTACAGTCGGTATTTGATGATTATTTAATAAATTATAGGAATAATGAATTTGAATAATAGGTTTTAAATATAAAGAGATAAACAACATTCAACTGGGAGGTCGCTCATACAAGTTTTGCATCTAAAAATGTCGGAGATTTTTCACAAGATTTTAATCACAATCCGTGACGTTGAGCACTGGTATATGGTATTAATAATTAGCTCCGCATCAATGTAATTTCTCTAAATATAATTTTGAAGGTTGAAGGGTAACTAAAGTTTTTATTATCTTCAAAATGGGCTTGAGTGGCATATTTATTTAGTAACAAAATCAATTTCACGTGCACTAAAATATCCTAAATTATTTTAGAAGCTGACATCTTGTGCGGTTATACAAGATACCAATGAGACAGATGTATGGGATTCCGGAAGACCGAAAAGAGCGTGTATTAATCGACAAAAACGAGTGTCGGCCGATGAACGTTTGGTGTCGGATAACAAGACCTATTACAAGGTGGAAGTTCTATCCAGTAAACTGAGATCCTCTGATAAGGAGAAAGGAAGTAGCAAACAAAAGGAATCCAAGTCAAATGACTCGGATAAAGGGCTTATTGTCAAGTTTAAGAAGCTTAGAAATTCTGGTAAGAATCGCGTTTTTGTAGCAACCGTAATTCCAAATTTATAATATATTCACTTTTTATATTAATTTCAGAACTTATTCAACTAAACAATGAAGCCACAAACTTTTTGTTTCCAAAAAAAGATGACTCGTCAGATGAGGATGAAGGGGATGATGATGATGATGAAGACGAAGAAGAGGAAAATGGAACTGAAGAAGAAAAGGAATCATCCTCATCTGAAAACAATGAAGGTACTTGTGATATTTTTCCTCTTATTTGTTTTCGCAATAAGTGCTTCTCCATAAATCTTCGTCTTGCACACTTACCCCTTTGCGAGTTTTAAAAATATAATCCGCTAATCATAATATATCGAGTTTTTTTGGCATGACAAAATCAAAATGTTAGGTTTCTTTTGTTATAGGGTCTTCCTCCAGTGAACTTGAAGATGCGAAACCTCCGGACAAGTTTAAAGTCGAAGATGAGGTATCAATGGATAGCACGTCCTCCGACTGCAAAACCAGGAAAAAACGTAGGAGCCATGCTGAGGCGTTCATTATGGATAATCAGAAGTATTACAAGTTTGAGACGCCTGGGTCAAGGTTAGTCCACATTTCTTACCTTTATGTTGCTAAAGTATATCGGCCTAATTATTACTATTTTATCAGGTCCTATTTATTTACCGCAAATTGTGATTTTAAGCTTACTAAACCCATAAACGACTAGTGAGAAACTGAATGTGCTTGTTTGGCGTTAGCAGTGAAAATGAAAAATTCGCATTACTTGTAGTTGTACATCCTTCATAGTAATAATAATATAATATGAAATCCTGCGCTATTTGTGCGTAATAAACGATCTTTTATTCAAAATGTTTCTTTATAAAGTTTGGCCTCCAAGCAATGACGCTGTACTGCAAAGCAACCTTATTGATTTTCTCAATAAATAAAGTTCTTATTTGCCTCTCATGTAACTAAACGTTACATAAGAGGACATAAAAGACCTTATAGACGCAATAAATAGCAAATTATCAGACATAACAGCACATATTCACGAACTTAATGTTAAACCCTCGACAGAGAAGTTGGTAGCAATGCTTATGAACCAAAAAGGCACTCGAGTCCACTGGATAACAAAGTATAATGGGGACGATATCCCATAGGTTTGAGAAATTAAATACCTTGGAGTCACATTTACTGACACGTTAAATTGGATGAAACAAATAGAGGCAATAAGTAATAAGGCAAGTAAAGGAATTAATATAATGAAGGGTGCGTACCTAAAAGTATTGTTGGGTATATATTATAGGGAACTAGTAAAATCCCATCAGGACTATGGATGCCAATTGATAATCCCAACAACTAAGAAAAGCAAAAATAAACTTTACAAGATTCAATATCAGTATTACTACCATAAATTCTTTCTCTGATAATATTCGTGACAATGGTCCTTTTTTAGTTTAAGGAAATAGGACTTGAGCATTACTTTAATGCTCTAATCTGCTTGGAATAAAATTGACAATCTTGAGGTTTTCTTGGATACAGTAAATTTTCCAGAGATTGTGTTATTGACTGAACACTGGCTTGATGATGTTGAGCCTTTTGTTGTACCTGGCTATCAAGTTATTTCAAAATTCTGTCGTAAAAATTTCAAAAATGGAGGTACAATTACCCTCATTAACGAAAACTTATTGGTCGGCCTAGATTTTAAGGCCCTGGATAAACTGGATGGGTTGTTGGTTGAGAGAGAATTTGAGTTTTCGGTTGTATTTTCACAAAAGAACAGCCTACACAGAGGTTCGAATACATGTGTAGAAAATATTTTAGTTAGATTGGAACTATCCAGATTCCCTACCAAACGTTGATTTCGATGATGCAGACAGTAGAGTTATGTGCGTGCTTTCTAATATGCTAAGCTCCTACATGTTAATGCATGTTACCGAATCCACCCGTGTAACAGTTAATTCATCAACAACCATCGACTATATCTGCTGAAACTTACAGGAGGAGGTGAATTGTAGAGTTATCGGTGCTGCTCTTTCAGACCACCATGCTGTTATGTTGCAACTTCCTATAGAATCAAGAGTCGTCGTAATTTTGACTCCTTCAAACACACTTCCCACTCCATTAATTGGCAGCAAAATGGCGACACCCTTACTCTATTCTATAAAAAAATATGTGAAGCGTTTAATACGTCTTTCCCTTTTCGTGCTATCAAACCCTTACTAGGAAACGGTTGATTACAAATCGTATAAGTGTCTCTGCAGAAAACTTACGGTGTCTTAATACTGTTCGAAAACACTTTCTCAACCATTCCTGACGCAACTTTATTATGCATACCGCAAAATTTACAAAGGTCTTAAAAAGGTAAAAAAAAAATATTTTTCTCCTCCATATTGAATAACGCAAAAAGTAAACACCGTGAGACTTGGAGGATCGCCCGGTCGCTTATGACAGAAACTTCAAGAATCTAAACTGCATCCAAATGATTTAAATGAGTTCTACTCCTCTGTTGCCTGAAATCCTACCAAAGATATTAACTCGCCCGTCGATCCTTTGTCATATCTGTCGAATTTGCGTGTCTCAAACTCTTTCTTTCTAAACGGGCCCACAGGAGATAAGAAGCATTCTCTCTGTCATCAAAAACAAATCCTCCCCGGGTGAGGATGGGTTGTCTGCTGATTCTCCAGGAACTTCCTCATGAAGCATTCATGGCCTTTGCTAAATCTATTAATTCCTGGCTATTTTCAAGACTGTTTGAAGGCCGCAAAGATAATTCCCATTCACAAGGGAGGCGACTTTAGTGATCTGAAGTGGATCAAATCCTACATGTCGGATCGTACTCCGTCTGTTTCTGTTGGGGATGATGCATCTAGTGCGAGACCTATAACTTGCAGAGTACCCCAGGGGTCAGTTTTGGAACCCATCCTATTCTGCTATACATTAACGATCTGATGCGACTCGACATTACAGGCTCATTCACTGTTTTTGCAGATGACACCACAATCTTGTGGAGAGACACTGATGTTTGGAGGCTCAACTCCTGAATTAATTCTGATCTGGGTAATGCTAATCGTTTATGTATCAATATCGCAAAGCCCACATTGTTACGTTTAAGAATCTTACACTTCAAGAGATTGCCATTGGACACGATATAGTGGATAGTACCTCTAGTGTTAAGTTTCTAGGTCTCAGTAGTGATTCAAACTTAAAGTTTGATTGCCACATTTCGCAACTTACAAGGAAACTTTCGTCTGGCGCATACTGCGTACGAATCACTTCCTTGGAGCTGGGCAGACAAATAGCCAGATCTACATACTTTGCGCTGGTGGAGTCACACCTTCGGTACGGCTTGCCGTTTTGGAGAGCATGCACAGTGTTCAGGTTTTTGTTATGCAAAAGAGAGCACTTCGTTTTCTGTGCCAAGTCCCTCCAGGAACCAGTTGCAGACCACTTGTTATACAAAACAGTATACTAACGCTCTCTTGTTTGTATGTTCTTGAGACTGTATGCTTAAAAAAAAAAAAAACACTTGTCGAGGTTCTCTCCCAATCAAGACATTCATCTGACTGGTCAAGGTAACAATATCAGACTTCCAATACCACACTTTGCTATGGTCCATCGTTCCTTTATATACAGTGGGATTAAATTTTATAATCATTTGCCACAGGATATAAAACTTGAACCTAATTTAAAAAGGTGTAAAGTTAAATGTCGTGATCTATTCGCTGAGTGCCCTTTCTATACCGTGGACGAGTACTTGAATCACCGGTTTTAAGCGAACTTTCAGCATTATTACGACCAAATATCACTTTAGAATATTTCGGTTCCTTTTATTTTGTTTGTTCATTTTATGTATTCATTTTTTAACCCCATCCCATTTGACATGTAAACTTGTTACATACATTACATACATACAAGGTTCAGAATTTCCATGCCAGTACCCATGACCCTCCTAAAAGCAAATTGAAACTTTGAGTCTGTTGTTGACCTCAAAATAGTGTACAATCCTTGATTATACCAAGCATCTTTCAAGCACTTTGGAGATTATCGGGTGCAGAGGACTCGGCCTGTGATTCGCTGGGTTCCATAAATGAGCAAAAACACATCATGTTTAAGGAAATCTGAAAACCCCCACATTGATGTATTGATAAGTTTTGTTAATGGAATATAGATCAGGTTTGTTTTATTATTTTTATAAGAGGAACATTAAGACCGTAGAAATCCTTGCTAGTTTTGTTTTTAGACTATTTATTATATCTCTACAAAAGATACATACACATGTGGCCTCATGTCCTGTTAGTTTTTGCTGATTTATTGATGGACTATTTTGTATTTAATTTTCACATTCAACCATTGATTTGTATAGGAGTGGATAAGCAATAGCCGCCTGTCGCACTACTCAAAAGTGGCAACCTATGGGCGAAAAAACAGGTTTCTGCGCATGACAAAATCGACGTAAAATGGAAAAACGTAAACAAAGGTGATACCGTTTTGTCATGCGCACTAAAACACTTGCCGTCTCAGCAGGCGTCGGTCAGGATCGAACTTGGCTTTTGTCTTTGACGTGTTTTCGTTTTGACGGCGCGGCGTTTTGAGTTAATAATTCGAGTTCGATTCGAGGCAAAATACCCGGCATCTCCTATTTCAAGTAAGTAATTATTATAAGTATTACTTATTTATACCTTATTGGTTGTTTCACTATGCTAACTGGGGCCCATTTCCCTATCGGCAGGACTCCTCTACCGAATATTTGGTGAAATAATCACTTTCGAAGTCCGGGCCTGCCTATTTACCTTCACGGTGCAACAGCTAGCTCCTACTAATTTTCTAATGCGCAAGTCCAAATTGAAGTTTCTTTGTTTACATTTCGCGGTCGTAAATTTGCCATGTTTGGTCTATTTATTGCTTATCCACTCCTATACAAATCAATGCATTCAACAGGGAGAATCAACTAAATTTCAAATTTTTGTTAATTGTTGATCTTTTGTTCGTTGGCCTACCATGTACGTCTTTTAGGATATTTCCTACAAATTGTAGCTTAGTACACGACCTATTCATATACTGTTCCTATAATTTTATTTTATTTATTTATTCACGGAACGTGCCCATTGACAGTAAATATCAAATATTAAGAATTAAACAAAATTAATTTAGATAAAAATTACAACAAAATTAAATAGTACGTTTGAAACAACAGACTTACAAGCCAGCAAAAATACAGCGGCTTCGCAAAACCATTACATAAACAATAGGAACAATCCTGTAATATAGAGTACATACCATAACAGAATCCTTTTTGTGAGTTGGAATCACATAGCTCTCCTTCCACAAGCTAGGAAATATTCCCGCAAAATTTGAAGTATTGGATAAGCTAACAAAAAACTACAATTTCTCAGAAACATTGGTTCAGGGCCCTTATTGACATTCAATCCGCTCGTCTCACTGTAGATGTCAGATATAAAGATTTGGCAGTCGCGGATGTGGATAAACCTGTGTCTGAACCAAACTGGAATAGACAGCACCAAAAAAAAACAACAGCAAACATGTTGGCCAATTCAAGGCAACTCCTTATTGTAAATACCAAAAATCCTTAACGTTATTGTTGATCATTGATGATTCGACTTTAAAGCCTTAATAAAAGCTTGCACTGAGCAGGAAATATTCCTGCATTCAATGAAGCGTTAAAGATTTTGAATAGTGGATGAGCTAACATAAAACTACAATTTCTCAGAAAGCGTGGTCCAGGGCCTTGAGATTCAATCCACTCATTTCACTGTAGGTGTCAGACATAAAGATTTCGCACTCGTGGATATGGATAATCCTGGATTGGACAAAATTCGTTGGAATAAACAGCATACAAGTTAGCCAATTCAGGGCAACTCGTTATTTTTGTATTTGGAGTTTAAGAAGTTCCAAAAACTTTTAATCTTATTGATAAATGATGATTCAGACTCACATTCAAGTTCAGATAACAAGTACAAGATAAAAGCTTGCACCGAGCTCTAAGCCTGGAGGAATCAACATAATCCCTAGGCAACCCCAACACGCCACCTCTCATGTGACTTTTTATTTTGCAATAACAACAAAAAACACATTTGGCAATTGTCAAATATTTAATTTATTTGCCTATAATTTAGTTATTTAATAATATTTATGCTATAGCTTATTCTTATAAGATTAGCATTTTGAAAGATAGATCCTTAATGGTGAACCGAAAAGTCTCTTCTTTACAACATATAACAGAAGCAAACCTAAACGCTTTTTGCGTGTATATAAAGCTGCTTATATTTATTTATACATTCATAATGTACATTATTTTTGTTTTTTATTTAAATTTTGCTATTTCACATAATTATGTTGGCTTACTCTATTCTTACTCACCGTTTTATATATTACTTTCCGAACCTTTAAATTGCTTTGGACGTAGGGCTAATAATATCGTGTACCAACAATCCATTCATTAAGAACACAAGGTCTTGTTACACGTATAAACATTAAAAATACCTTCTTAACTCGTTTCAGTTCTTACAGGTTGCGATATCATGGTTCCTATTTGTCGCCCGTTCCTACCAAAGCCAACGGCGATATCACGAAAACCGAGGCGAAGATTGAACCGAAAATCGAGAAAGAGGACAAAATCGATAAGCCCGAAAGACTGAAATTGAATTTGGATGAGTTTAAGTTTTCTTTTGAGACTGTGCCGGAGAACGAAAAGTGGTACCAGACATTTCGTCGGCAGGATCGGTCGGAGCAGCGATACCATTTTTGTAGGAATTGTAAGTATTTTTCTAAATTGATAAATGCAAACAGTTAGTTAACAAAAACGCTCCCAAAGCACGGAAGTAAAATATTAACTAGCTAGTAGTTTGATGAATATTTTTTTGCAGATTATTGGAATGACTTTGTATTACCCCACCAAATTCCACATTTGAGAGCAATCGATCCAAGAACGTGTTATGGTGCATACAAGGACATAAAAGAATGCATTTGTAAAGCCATCACGGAATCAAAGCCGGACGACACCAGTTCAGAAAGCGATGAAGAAGATTGCGATCCTGTGGACGAATATAGTGAACCCATCGAAGAAAGTAAAGAACGAGTAATAGACCAGACCGACGAAGATAGTAAACTAAGTGAAATTTCGTCAGGTTCAGCTGCAACTACGGAGGAAATAAAGCAAATTACTTCAAGAGTAGGAAGACCATCTAGAAAAAGAATGTCTGAAGGATTGTCGTCATCTCCAAGTTCAAGTAGAGAGAAAAATCCCCGGAAATCTCCACGACAACATGCTTCGACCTTAGCCATTTTAAGCAGTCTGGTAAATCAGAGGAAAAGGCGTTCCAGAAATGGCGTAAGCGAAATCCCTACCACAAACCTGCAAACAATTCCTGAAGAACCTGTACCAGAGGTGGCCGTAGTAGAACAAAAGCCAGTAGAACAGAAACCAGCCACTCCTCAAAAGCAGCGAAAAAAGAAAGTAGATTATTTCGCAATTGCTGCAAAAATCGATGAAGAACTGAACACCGCTTTAGATTTCGATGTAGATTTTGAACCTACTACTGAACCAGACATTAATTTTATGCAAACTGGGCTCAATGTGGATTATATTATGAACATGTATGACGAATCAAAAGCAAAAGAAAACGAGTACAGTTGCAGGAGATTTTTTAACGGAGCCCCAGGAAGAAAGCCCGGCAAAAGGAAGAAAAATTTGACTGGCTGGCCCAATAAAGTAAAGAAAAGAAAAGTTGTAAAAAGTGACAATGGAAGCGTGAATGGTGGGAACGGTGAATCGGACGAAGACGAGGAAAACGGAAGAGAGAGCGACAGTATTATTGAAGCAAGAGATACGGAAGTTGATCTTGACGATACAGAAAATAAGTGTGATCAGGATGTTACAGAAAATAAGTGTGATCAAGATGCTGCAGAAAATAAGTGTGATCAAGATATCGAGAACAGGGTAGGGAATAGTAGTGAGATTACGGATACTATACTACAACCGTATGTGTATGTGAAAAAGTTAGACAATTGTGAAGCATATGGGGTAAAAAAACTAATTATTAAATCGCCTAAAAGGACACTTAGAAGGCCGCAAAGACGAATAATATCTCCGGGTTCGACGAAAGCGCCTCGAATGTTGCGGAGATCTAAGGGTCGCTGGTACAGAGACAGATAATTGTTTTTTTTTGTTCAAATTATTTATTTCAACTATTCATTTTTAACAATCGGTTCTCTCTTAATTTTGCAAGAGATCAATATTGAAATATTTTGTACCAAAATATTAATTTTATAAAGTATATTTAATTTTGTATTTAAAATCGGTTAGGGGCGCTATCGTCGTTAACAAAAAGAAAGCACTGTATATAAAATTGCCGAGTATTATTTTGTTAGATTGATAATGCCGTAGCGTCTCTTAGCCTAATCTTATCAATTAAATGCTGAAGATTGAACTCTTCAATAAATATATGATTTATAAAATGGTTTTAGGTGATTTTTATTTGTAAATCATGTACTTGAAATAGGTTTTGAACGTTAAATCCCAATCTGTGTTTTGATTTCAATTAATGAGCAGTTCTTGCCTAAAGTGTAGAACCGCGTTCGTTTTTTAACGTCATCTTGCCAAATGTTCAAAGCAAGAATCTGCTCATTAAACTAACATAAAAACAAAGTATAAAATATAATATATTAACAAATATGTATATATACAAGTATATTTTACCACATCTCTAAATATTACTAATCCACAGCAAAAGAATTTACTATCTTAAGATCAAAATAAATCCTATAAGTAGATTTGAATATATTTATACAAAATTGCACTGTAAGTTAAATTGGTAGTTTTCAAGGTAAAAACGCTTCCTAATAACATTTTAACACTGGTTAAACATTGGAAAACCAATAATGTTGTATAATCACAATTTACAGCAGATCGAAAAATATCATATTAGGCACCCTGTTCAGTCACAACTGTTCCCTACAAATTCAAGTTGAAGTATTATCTGATTTTACTTTATTCTTGAGCTTGAACTTTTCCTCCAGTTCACCAGGAACCTTAAAAACAATAAAATATTAATATTATGATTTA
>MU185532.1:38721-70231 GCA_016904865.1 Pissodes strobi
TGTTTAATGTGCCAAGGCATAGAACTACAACACATCTCCGCTACGACTAAAAGTAGTTATTTACAAAACAGAGGAAACAGACCAAATTCTGCATGAAAATATGAACTTACAGACACAAATTTTCGATAACATAGTAGCAATTCTTGTTTTCATCATAAGAATAATAAAAAAACTTTCATTGGCAAGAAGTTGGCAATCCCAACATAACATCTAAAATGCTTGAGATACACATAACAAAAGTTTGCTTATATGTACGTACTATTACATTACAATATATTAATTAGTTTAAGCTACTTCAGTAATCTCTTTTGTACTTCATTTCAATCACCAAAATTACGCTTTGGTAGTTATTACTGCAGATGAATCTGGCCTGGTTCCTGAAACAGGGTTTAAGATTTTTATTTACACCATGCACACGGCAATAGACGTTAAGGACATAAGCAAATCTACCTGGCCCATTTAAATAAGTAAAGCTATTTCAAATATTTACAAAGCAAGGTGAAGTTAGGTTACACATAGCCATAAGAAATTTCTCTACTAAAAACGTATTGAATACATAAAGAAGCAGAATAGCAGTGAATGACGTTAAGTTTCAAAAGCAGTAACTTCCTTTCAAGGGCAGACTCAGTACCTGCGAGTTAACTTGGCGGTTAGCAAAAGTCACGGGGGAGCTCATGCTCTTTGGTAAAGAACCATAGGCGTACGCAATTAAATCGAAATAATTGTTACTCATCGGTATCGGTAGATATTTGTCAACAAATATTAAAATTGGGCGCTTCTTAAAAATCATAACATGTAAACATGGTGAATGTAGATGTAGCTCTTCCCGTTTTAGTTATCATTTTCTACTTTTTAACACGGTCTCCTTGAAGATTGATCAATTTTTTCAAGTAATGGAAGAAATTTCCTCGGATCATTGCCCACACTTCATCTACGGTAATTATATAATTTCACAAACAGAAAGTTTCTTGAATTGATCCTCGGACAGTTCATGTGTCAGTTTCAAATCTTTTCAAGACAGACTTCTTTTTATTTTCTAGGCCTTGTTAAAGTAAGCTAAAAAAGGACAGAAAGGAGTGGGTCAATATCCGACCCTTCATCGGAACATTTTTATTTATGGTTCTGGAATATGGTTGGAAATATTTCTTTTAGGTCTTTTGGCAGTATTATTTCCCTGGCAAAGATTGAATGTCTATTTCTTGCAACTGCAGGGCAGGCGCATAGCATGTGTTTTGCCGATTTGTCATTCTCCATGCATAGCCAACATTCTGCATCCAGTAAGAGGTTAGAGTATCGGTTGGATTCCAGTGCTTTGAAAGCTGCTGAACTCTAATATTGTAAATGGCATTGATGTGAGCCAGGTTTATACCTGAAATATGGTAGCATTACTGTCCAAACTGATCGAAGATTCAGCCTTTAGGTATTCCATACTAATCTTGGAACTGTCTGTACATACACTACTTCACATCTGTGGCCTCAGCGTACCAGTTTTATTGCGAATCTATTAGTTTCTTCTAGGGAAAAGGATGCTGTAAAGCACACGAGTGATCTAGACACAGTATGCAATAGCTACTTTCTCTGCTATCCGTTTTAATCACCTGATGTTTCATTACTTGAATTTTATTAATATTTTTTTGTGATGATTTAATCCCAGAGGTTAATTCACTTTTAAATTAACGGAACTGCTTTTCATGAATCATTCTTACAGATTTTCAATCTGTTCAAAGTTTCAAAGCCTTAAATCTAGCCGTAAACACAAATTGTCACACATTACCTAGTTTAGACATCAGTAGTTATTTGAAATCGGCTAAAATGGCATTGATTTAAGACATATCACTGATTTTGATGTTTTTCTAGTTTTAATGATTAACACACTTTTAAAATCAATTAGGACCGCCTCAATAAATAGTTCACCTTATATGGTTATCCCATACCTACCTTTGGTTTGGCACGATGGGTGTCGACTGCGTCAATCGGTAATTTAATATGCTCTACTCGACAACCATAAGCAACTGGAGTCAACTTGATTATCGTGTGAAGTGGTACCTTCAAATATGGCAGTTCATCTAAAATAAAAAATAGTATATAGTATAGTATAGTATAGATATACACTACACTTTAAGGAAATTATAATTAAATGCAATTTGCACAATAATTATACATCTTTGTGCGAATGAGTGGATAAGGGTGTTTACAGGCAAAACCATCGCACTCTAACAGGCGAGCGATAATAAAAGCAGTTAGCTCAAAACTGGTCTGGACTGCATAGAAGCCCTAAAAGAGCTGGGCAATAGAAACAGACTAACCTTAGCCTGGGTACCAGCACAAAGCCAAAGAAGAAGCTGACTCATTAGCTCGCATCAAATTATGGATGCAAACAAATCTCTAGAATTTCTACTAAATCTAAGTCGGCACTGTAGGCTCAACAAACATATCAGTATGGTTGGACTCGCAGAAGAACCGCTGTGCAGGTTTCTATCAGGAAGAGGAAGAAATACATACTTTGCCACTGTGAAGACATGTGCGTCCCCTGGGGCGGCGCATTGGTCTTCGGAATCACTCCAGTGAACGGCCAAGAGGCCAAGGCGTGCTATGTGTTACATGTAGCTCGGCGGGACCAGTAGGGGGTCGTGTAGACTCAGCATGAATGGAGCCCCGCCTCGATTTGAGCTTCCCCAGAATATGTATTAAATGAATGAAATTTAGAAATAGATTCCCTGTGATAACCAAAGGCCACTTCCGGGTCTAATATGAATTCCTCAGGGTCCCCAATATATGACTTTTCGGCAGAGATGGAGACCTGCGGGAAGGCGAGGAAAGAGCTTGAGGATAGATTGTACGAAATAACTGAGATGAATAAAAGCCTATGAACAACAATCAGTTTCTTGGAACAAGAAAATAATAGTTACGCCGGTAATCTGAAACAGCTTCAACGGAAAATAGACGAATACCAAAATATAACAGCGGTCGGATCGGATAACTGCAGAGAACATCGAGATTAGCAAAAAGCGAAGAAACCAGCTGCTTATTATAAGAGGCAAAGGTGCCTGTTTAAACAGGGCTGCAATGGGAGTTTTTATGTGAACTCACAAATTAATTCAGGATGTTTCTTTAGTGAAGTTATTGACCAGTGTAAAACGTGCAGAAAATTTAATAAAGACGACTTTGTAATCGTTTATACATCTAATTATAATGTATTAAAATGACAACCAGTAACCCAAAAAGAATTGGATGAATTACTTTCTGCTACACTAAATACAAACTCCATTGTTTTCTGCATTTTTGAAGTCTTACCTGCATACTAAAGATATTGTGTACATACCAATGTTTTTAACAAGTAAATATGGAACTTTGGACTATGACACGAGGAGGAAACTTATCACCTTTATTATATGGAACTACTTAACTCCGAGACATCCAAGTGAGCAGAATGTTTTTTTTTCAATGAACCGCTGCTCCATAGAAAGACGACAATCAGCCTATTATCAGAATTCAAGGGGACTACGTACTAAAACATTGGAAGTTTCAGCTGCAGTAAGGGCATCAGACTATGACTGTATCACATTAACTGAAACCTGGTTGACGGATAGCATCTACAGCACCGAAATTTTTCATTCAAATTACACAGTATACAGGACTGACAGGAACTATGGAGCCCTGATTTGTACAAGAGGTGGTGGAACACTGATAGCTCTTCGATCTTGGTATGACACTAATTTATTGACAAATTCCAAAGATCCTGCGTTTGATGACACGTGGGTACTTATGAGACACAATAACAATAACATTATTATTGGATGTGTCTATTTTCCTCCAAAATCACCAGTGGAATCATACCAAAAGTTTGTAAAGACATTGGAAGCATTAAAGCGCAAGCATAAAAGGGCCAAAGTGTTGGTTACTGGGGACTAATTTATCGAGTGCTAAATTAACCGAAGATGAAGGTTGTCTACTACCCTCTGATTTGCCTTCAATAGAAGCGGAAACTCTAATTACTGGAATGTTTCTTAATGAACTTCATCAAGCTAACCATGTGGTCAACGAGTTTGGAAAGTATCTCGATCTTGTTTTTTGTGACGATTTGGACGACTTCTATCTGCATTCTGCGCCTTCACCACTGAGTAACTTGGTGCAACATCATATTCCAGTGGAGATGATTTTCTCTATAGCCTTCTTCCCTACATTGGGAAACGATCAGGCTATAGCCTATAATGTTAATAAAGTTGACTATCATAAATTGAACTATTACTTCTTAACATTAACTGGGAATGGTTGGATCAATGCAGTGATGTGGATTTAGCTGTTGAGTACTTCTATAAAACGTTGTCCGAAGCTATTGAACAATATGTTCCAAAGAAAAAGTTCCAAAATAACAAATATCCTAAGTGGTACAAACATGAAACTAGGAAACTTATGAATAGGAAGAATAAGGCGTACAAAAAATACAAGCGAACGAAAAGTCAAGATGATTACAAACAATATTCAATGCTTCGCAGGGAGTCAAAGCATCTAATAAACTCAGTTATCTTTATATGTTTCGGGTGTAGAGCAGACAACTCCCAAAAATATTAAGTATTTTTGGTCTTCCATAAATTCGCTTAAAAGGGTTAACGGTATTAATAAACATATGGAGGTTGACAAACAAAAGAAGCATACCGCCAAGGAAATAGCTGACGCTTTTGCCGAATATTTTGGAACTTGTTATAGAAATGACTCAACACATCAGCCTTATACAGTGGACGAAAAAGAATGTACATTTCTTTCTAATCATCACTTTACCTATGAAGTTGTTTATCAGAGGCTCGCTTCGCTTGATAAAGGGAAAAGTACTGGCTCAGATGGAGTACCCGCAGTTTTTCTGAAGGAATGCTGTGTGTCACTTGCAAGCCCATTGTGCGCAATATTTCAGAAATCATTTAATGCTGGTTTTTTTCGTACTTTATGGAAAGAGTCGTGGTTAGTTTGGGTTAGTTCCCATATTTAAAAGTGGCTCCAAAAAAGATATAAAAAACTATAGGCATATCATTGTTTCCAATTATGTCCAAGGTCTTTGAATCCATAGTAACTGAGGAATTTTTTGAGAGCTTTAAGCATAACATATCACCTCATCAGCACGGTTTTTTTTAGGGGAAGATCTACTGTAACAAACTTAGAAACATTTCAGAACTATTTAGTCAAAAATGTCGAAAACGGTAATCAAGTGGATGTGGTCTATACTGACCTTACAAAGGCTTTCGACCAGGTGTGCCACCAGTTGCTGCTCGAAAAACCATGCGCAATACATGCGTAATGGGCATAACCAGTTCTTATCTTCAATGGCTAAAATCGTACCTTACGGACAGGGCACAGCGCGTAAAACTTGGTGGCACATTGTCTTAGGAAATTCCTGTTACATCGGGTGTTCCTCAGGAATCACACTTAGGGCCAGTATTGTTCTTATTATTTATTAACAGTGTTGCACGGGTTTTCAGAAAGTGTGAATGTCTTTTGTACGCGGATGATTTAAAACTGTATTGTGCCGTGAACTCACTTCGGGACTGCCTAGACGTGCAACAGGATTTAGACAATTTTTCGGGGTGGTGCGACAAAAATTGTCTGCAAATTAATATAAATAAATGTAAAGTTATGCGCTTTCACAAAAATAAAAATCCTGTATAATACCAGTATATGATAAATAGCATTAATCTCGAAACTGTAAATAGTTTTAACGACCTGGGTGTGGTATTTAGTGGCGATTTAAGCTTTAACAAACATAGAGATAATGTTATATTAAAGGCAACAAGGATGTTGGGTTTTCTGCGTCGTGTTTGTTCCGAGTGCTGTGATGTGAGGGCTATTAGAGTTTTATATAATTCTCTTGTCCGTAGCATATTAGAGTATAATAGTATTGTATGGTGTCCCTTGTATAACTGTCATATTCAACGTTTGGAAGCGGTACAAAACAAGTTTGCCAAGGTTTTACTGTACAAATTTCGATTTCCCTATAGAGACGTGCCTTATGTCACGCGACTTCAGCTGGTAGGATTAGAGAGTTTAGAGGTGCGACGAAGACAGGCCTTGGTTCTATTTTTATATAAGTTAGTAAATGGTCATATTGATTGCAGTGATCTACTTTGCACTTTAGATTTTCGAGTGTCTCAGAGAGCAACTAGGTTGAGGCAGTTATTTGTGAACTCTCGCTACAGGACAAATTATGGAAGCCAGTGTTTTAGTTGCAAGTTAATTATAAATTATAATAGATATTTTAATAATACAGACCTTTTCAGTAGAAGTCTTTAGAGTTTTAAAGCAACAACTAAAGGCCTGTTTTAAGCTTCCAAGATGTTTTTTTTTAAGTTTTCTTATTATAGTACTATTTAGGGTCTATAACTGTAGTGTACTTGAGAATAAATAAATAAATAAATAAATAATATATTCGCTAGAAGTCAGCGGAGGACTGGGTTAAAGCTATCTGTTCCTCTGATCTATCTCGATTCAGTTCAAGCACTCAGACCTCATCCATACTCGGGGGCTTTTGGTGCGCGGTTGCCATCAACTGAGACTGAGGGGGTTCGAAAAGTCATTTTTTATTTCTTAAGATATAACAATAATTATGTCTCTACTACGTTTATATCACGGGATGCCCAGTCGTTATCGAGTCGACTACTTGTTATTTAAAAGACTTCTTAGACAACGTCCAACCCCTAAACTGATCTCACTGTCATCGTCAGTCCGGGGGGAACAAAGGTGGACCCACCAGGGGGGGGACAAAGGTGGACCCACCAGGGGGGGGACAAAGGTGGACCCACCAAAGCCTTCCTCGCTATCCCAAGGAAATTGTAGATAATAACCACCACAGAACGTCTGTCAGCAGCAGGCTGAATTATATACAATACAAGGTTAGTGGGCAATACATTTTTCTTGAACAAGAAACTTAGAACACCCCATAGATATATAGGAGTTCCGACTAATTCTAAAAGTCACCCTGTATATGGGGACTACAAAATTAACTCAAAAGTTGAAATTAAATTAAAACAAAACTTCGACTTACTTTCTCCCTTAGGAGGGCCGAAACGTTATTAATCAAATGCTTTGAAGAACAAGGATAAGTGGGGAAAGATTCCCAGGGGGGTTTGCTTGGATGGGATGCTTTTTAATTTGTTTGATTTTAGATTAGCTTTTGGGTTATTCATCTTTTTGTATGTCAAAAAATTCAATTTTGACTTGAATCCTCATAACAAGCCTTTACAAAGTTCCTGGAGATGAATTTGTCAAAAGGTAGCAGTCAGTAGTTGTGACACAAAATATCTACGACCATAACCTAATCCTATCTCCTAATCTTGGCTAAACCTTATACAAAAATCAGTAATTCGAATGATTACTAATTTGAATAATTGAGACACCCTGTATTATTGATATAAAATTCTGATAAATCCCTATGTCCAGTGCTAGCTTGAATTCACCAACGAGGTAGAACGATCTGCTCAACAAAAATCTTTTTATTGTAACTATGTAGAGCTTCTCTGGCAGATCCCTGACGTGCGCACGTAGATGGTTAAAAAATAATACTGCAAAATAATCAGTCCTTCTGCGTGTTCTCACAAGTCTATGGTAGGGCTGCACAAGGTTGAGTTCGATTCTGACGGGTGGGATAATTATGTATGTCACGATGTGTGATGAATTTGGAGATGTATGTTTCACGTAGATTAGGAATTCTAGGATACATATACACGGGAAGGTAAGTATCTGTAGTTCTGAGAAGCAGTGACGACAACAGTCACGATAGCCAAGACCCATTATTATGCGCACACACCTTCGTTGCAACCCAAATATTCTAGAGGCATGTGATGAGTGTCCCCAATTTAGGATTGCATAGGACATAGTGGAAGAGAAGTAGCCATGATTTGATAGAGTTCTAATAATTTTTGAGTTTAGATCATAGCAATCCTTACTTTTTAAGTTTTTTAGCAAAGATGTTTTGTCTCGCACCGTGTTAAAGTACCTTCTTTAAAAACGAACATTTCAGTATTGAAGTTGCCTGTGAGGAAGGTGTCGTAAGTCTTGACAGGATCGGGAAGCTCAGCAATTCTCAGCTACGCTAATGAAATAGTTGTTCAAGGTATCCGCATTTAGATTTATTGGTAACGGGCTGCTTTATTATTACTATGAGCGTTAATTATATTCCTTGGCACAGACTGCGTATCGGTGGATCTATTGATAATGTTGTCATATGTGTTTTTTTAGCATTGGACAATTCCAATCTATACGTTTTCTTATAATCATTAACTATATGTTTAGGCATCAATATTGGATCCCGCCCGTTAATGATTTTTAACATCTGAAGCCTGTCCCTCATACCCCTCAATACATCACTGAACCAGTTGATCATGTCCCTGGGATGCTGGCAAATTACCTTTGATTTAGTTGGAAAGCTCACCTCAGCAGCATCAGTTATAACACTCTGCATCAACACTCTCCCCTGCCCCAGCAACAAAGCCCCAATCAACTGTCTCAATGTTATTATACAGTCTAAACAGACCCCGCTCTGTGACTGGCCTATAGTTTACTCTAGTGCTGGTACCACAGGAGGTCGCAAACGCATTAATGCTGAAGATGAAGGGCGAACAGAATATTGATTTAGTTGGATGTTTGTAAAAACATTGTCAATGCCAGCATCATACAGTGTATTGAAATCAACCGCCTCATACAGACCATAGGGATAGAATAAATTTTTAAGAGACAATGTATTTTGATCTTTGCTTTCTGTAAATATGATCTGTACTGAAGTGTTTGAAAGAAGTATTTCTGTCAAATGATCGGTAAATCTATTAAAATTTCCATTTGGTGATCTGTAAACATTTTTAAAAGAGTATTAGTGTCATTAAGAAAAATACCTGCAACCTCACATTGGACCTCTTCCGAGAACCTTGCTATATAAGGGCATGAAAAAATAGACCTTTCTTAACATATATGCCTACTCCCTAATACCCCAGATTTGACCTGGAGAAACCGGCAGCAGTCGTGTAACCACGTATAATAGGTGGAAAAGTCATCAGGGACAAGACAGTGCTCACTTACACAAAAGCAATCTGTTTCACCCTCATTAAGGATCACCTCAAAGTCTAAAATTTTGTTTTTGATGCATTGTACATTTGCATGGAGGTCACTTAATTTGTTTTTCCCAACATCCTTGGTCGGTTTTGAACATTGTATTATGGTGCCGACTGGTCACATTGCTCCATCATTGACTTGCAGTACAAAGTCCTTTGGGACACCCAAACGAAACGAGCTTTTTTCTTTATCTTTCTTCGATTTCATCTTCTCACAAATACAGTTTGTTATACCTTGTTTATTTAGATAATCTATGATTTCTTCGGTTTTGAGTGCTGGATCAAAGCCAGATACTTCCACTTTGGAAGCTACTGGTAGGTCATTTTCAGCTTTTCTGGTGCCTCTGCTGGGGCAGGATGTGTCTGAGTTTTCTTTTTCTTATTCTCTACTAAAGTCCATTGTTTATTTGCGAATTTTGCCGTTTCATCATTCACATCAACTACGTTATTTATTTGGTTATGTTCTTCATTTTCACTGGCAAAAGCTACATGGGTGGGTTCCGTAATCGATTCCATTTTGTCATCAGCTGGTAAACCCAGCTTGTTGATTTTTCGGTTTTAGGATTCATGTGCCAACATCGACATCTTGATCCGTTTGACAATTAATTGCTGTAGAATCGGCTTTCTTCGTTCCATCAGAGAACACGTCGTAGGCTACGGAATGTTCCTGGGTTTTTCCATTATTGCTGTATGTTTCCCTTTCTTCTCCAAATCACTCAATTTTTCCTCCAGTAAATGTTTGTTTTATTCTACTAGCGTGTTCTTTTCCCATGGAGTGCCTTTACAAAGCCTTGTTTCTTGGTGCTTTTTGAGGGTGTTTGCTATGTGTCATATGCCGATCCCTGACAACTTGTCAGATGCTGCTCGGCAGTTTTCTGACAGAATTTTTGTGTAAGTCAGGGGGGACTTTTTGGGGATTAATGTGTGATTTGTGTATTTAGACCAAACTACTCCCCGAACACGGCTCCCGGTGCAGAGACCGTGCTGGTTTTGTATGGTGTATGAACTAGTGATAAATAACCTTCGATTTTTTCGGGTCATGCCTTTTGACTATTCACCCGTAGGCCGAGTAGCTAAAGTATGGGGGAAGTCAGGGGGCTCTCTAGTTCTCGAAATCGAAATAGCCGTCGACGCTACTTACTCTCGCCCAATGTTTAACTACGACTAGTATGAAGAACCAGAGAGGCACATACGTGAATGGGGGAACCCAAACGAGTAGGCTGACTCTAGGTGCTTGCAACTAACCTTTTTCGTGGGGTATTGCTGTAGGGCGCACTAGAGTTGAAGGTCTCGGATAATTGTTGGCACTCAGTTGCCTGACAATGCCTCTTCAAGTGCTTAACTTCTGTCTTAAAAAAAAAATCTAAAATTCTTCTGTTCTGAGGTTGCAGTCTCAGAAAAACTCAATAAATTCGGTACCAGTTGAGAGTACTGGTCCTACAACGTCTTTTCCTTCGCTTCGGGGCTTCTTTGGCTCGTCCGTAAGCTTCTTTAGAGCCCTTTCTTTTTCGAGATTGTCGAAAATTTGGCCTACTGGCAAAAAATCTCGGAAAATCTGATAAGTTCCTCAAATATTTGGGGCTAGGGGTTAAATGGATGAGTTAGTAGTCCCGCTAGGATTCCTGAGATCAACGATGGCGTTTCTCGACTGGCCCAAAGTGATTTCTTGCTTCTTGCCTTTCCGGGATCTGAACTGCAACTAATTTTAAATCTAGCGACGTGCTTCAAGGCTGGATATTCCCACCCCATCTTGCACAACCAATCGAAGGCGATAATTTTCACGCTATTGATGGCTGAAAATGCCGAAGCGCCGGTGCTGGAATCATGAACCATTAAACTGCCGCATACCTTATACGTTCTTATGTGGCTTGCTTTTTTATCCAGTGGCGTGCTTAAATGCGGTTAGCCTAAAGGACGTTTATATAACACTTGTCAAGTCTAGGGCTCAGAATTGTATTCGAATAA
Source organism: Pissodes strobi (assembly GCA_016904865.1). Lineage (NCBI taxonomy): Eukaryota > Metazoa > Arthropoda > Insecta > Coleoptera > Curculionidae > Pissodes > Pissodes strobi. Next base: position 49,776 of record MU185532.1, read on the forward strand.
TTCAAATATTCGGCAATTGTAAATTCGAATTTTTGTTACCGGGGATATTTAAAAGTGAAACGTAAGGAAATACACTATAAGCGTCTGGCTTACCTGCCGATTTATCCAAGAAATATGCCAAAAGACATCGCAATACCGCTTGATGTGAAACAACAAGTACATTCCCCTGTCTTTCTAGTTCCATTATAACGGGTTCCAGTCTAGCAACTAGATCTTCGTAGCTCTCTCCCCTCGGATATCTATAAGCAAATTTGTTTTGATCTCTAGAAGCAAATTCTTCAGGGTAACCTTCTTTGATTTCTTCATAAGTCATTTCCTCACACACGCCCTACAATAGTTAGAAAAATTTTTTTAATTTGGAATGAAATGAATGAAAGTTTTATGCAATATATTATCCTGCTGACGTTAAAATTATAGATAACTTTACTTTGTCCCTATAACTTAATTTAATAACATTCAATTTAAATTCAAATGCCTTTTATTCATCACAAAGTTAATACTCTGGTAATTAGTTGATAGTTATTAGACATATTGTTTAGTTTGGTGTATGGTGCGAAAACTGAACACATATATTCGAATATTCAAATACAGATTTATTTATTCAGTACAGTACGCCACAGAGCAAGCTCCATATGGTACATAAAACACAAACTTAAACATTAAACATTATATTACATAAAAATTTTAAAACGTACAACGAAAACATACAATATATTATAAGGAAGAAACAAAATAAATTAATTAAGAGACCAGACTCTTTAAAGAATAAAAACTAATATTAAAAATGTCAATGTGGTTAAATTTTCTATTATATATGGATAACATTTGGTCTATGAAAGCCCTTTGTCCATAGTTGGTCCGGTGGGGTAGCTGCACAAACAGTAGCTGGTGTCTCGTAGTTCTTGCAGGCACTTTGAACTGCACAAGACTCAATAACTTTGGACTGTCAATCTGTCCATGGATCAATTCGTGCAGAAAAAATGCGTAGTAATTATGGCGGCGTTCTTCAAGCGACTTGAGGCCACACAGCAAGAGCCTTGTTTCATAGGTGAGGTCTTGGTACGGAAAGCGATGTTTAAATAGAAGATATTTGAAGAATTTGTTCTGGACTTTCAAATCTCGATTTGTGACATAGATAATTCGGGTTCCAAATGACACAACCATATTCCAAAATGCTTCTTACCAAACAGTTGTAAAGGGTAGTAATTGCTTTGGTGTCTATCATGTTTGATGTGTTCCTTTTTATATTCCCCAATAGCCTAAAGCTTTTTGCAACAATCTGATCTATGTGTGAATTGAATGAGAGATCTCTATTAAACATTATGCCCAGATCATTGAAAGTTGATACGGATTCGAGTGTTGTTTCATTGTTTGAACGCCTATTGATATTATAAAAACTCATCTTCTTGCATTTATTAACATTAAGAATTAAGAGATTCTTCTCACACCAGAAAACAACACGATCAAGATCTGACTGATTGTCGAAATATAATTTATTAACTGTGGAATAAAATTTAAGGTCATCTACGTACATCAAGAACTTTAAAACAAGACGTAAATCGTTAATAAACAATGAGAACAGTACCGAACCTATATGGGAGCCCTATGGGACACCCGACAGTACCGTAACTTCTTTTGAGGCGACACTTCCAACTAGCACTCGTTGCCGCCGTCCAGAAAGGTAGCTTTTGATCCATGTAAGATAGTGTGAGTCAATTCCAATGTTTGAAAGCTTAAAAAGGAGAAGCTTGTGACACACACTATCAAAAGCCTTAGAAAAGTCAGTGTATAATACATCGATCCGGTGCCCTGCTTCAAGTTTTGTTGTCAGGAAATTCAGGTAGATGGCTAGATTAGCAGAGGTTAAGCGGCCTCTGAAGAATCCATGCTGGTTCTCAGTTATGTAATTCTTATAAGTTTCAAAGATTTCGTCAGTGATGATGAATTCTGAAATCTTTGGTAGAGCTAATAGCATGGATATACCTCTGTAATTCTTAAAGCCTGCCTTGTCACCAGCCTTGTAAACAGGGAAGAGTGTGGATTCTTTCCAGGAGGAAGGAAAAAACCCCCTTAATGAAGGTACTTTGAAACAGAGAACAAATTGATCCGCAGCACTGTTTCAGAAAGACCCGCACTCTTATTACAATCTAATTGCTTTAGCTGATCAGATATCTGCTCAATTGTAAAGTAGTGATGACGCACAAGTGTTCCGCCATACTCCACGTTTTGGTTTTCTGTAAAACATTCGTCACGAATGATGGAATGGTCAAAATAACTGGATTGAGAGTGATCAGCAAAAGCATCAGCAATGTCTTGCGGATTCTCCAAGAGTAAACCGTTCAAATGCATTCTTTTGGATATGCCGGTTTCCTTCTTAAGGGAGTTTATGAACGACCAAAAGTGCTTAATATTTTCTGGGATCATGTGTTTTGTGTTGAAAAACAGCGTAGCAGAGTTCAATTTGAATTCTGTGTTTGTGATAAAGACGATTTTTTCCCTAATAGCTTTTGTAATTGAGGAGAGTACCATTTAGGGAATCTAGTCGTAGTCACAACCTTCTTTGGGACATAAGTTTCGATTGCCTGACCGATGACATTATAGAACTTCTGAATCATTAGCTCAGAGTCATCTTAAGAGTTTATAACCAGATAATCAGCCTTCGGAACTTGGTGTACCGTTATGTTTGCTTTATTCTCGATGAAAGAGATGGTTCGGGAGTTAAAGTGAAATTCCAGTGGAAAGTGGTGAGTGTCGACCTCCACTAAAGGGAATTCACTCTTATCCATTCTGCAGAATTGAATGTCGCCAGTGAAAACCAGATCCAAAGTTCTACCAAGCTGGTTAGCAATTGAGTTGTGCTGCTGAAGTTCTAAAAACACATACAGTCGATGATGGACTCTTCCGTTGAAGTGTGAATACCGGTAGGGACTAAAAAGTCTCCATGAAGGAGCCATCTAATCCGCGGTAAGTTAAAGTCGCCAAAGATGAAAAAACTGTTGTCATGGTGTCTCCTGCGTAGTTCTTCGCAGGTGTTAGTAAAATGTGAGTATGTTTCAAGCGTTGCATTGAGAGGAAAGTAAACACAACATAGAATTGCTCTAGCATTACTGAAGCTAGTCTGTACCCAAACACTTTCATACATGCTGGAGTCGACATCAGGCTTGAATTGTGTTCATCATTCAGTGATATAACAACACCGCTCCTTCGATTGCATGCTAGGCGATCGTAGTTGCGGTCACAACGAAATACTTTGTAGTGATCACGGAAAAATTCCGTGTCCAGATGATTGCGTGAAAGCCATGTTTCGGTGAGCATTATACAGTCGTAATTACAGTTTCTTACTGAGGACATGATTTGCGATGATTTGGTTCCGAGGTTGAAAAAAAAAATGTGAATTATCTTGTTGGATTACCTGATGATTTGGGACTATTGCAAATTTCCTTATTTCTGCGCGTTGTGACAGCTCAATTTGTCATTTGTGACAGACTTATGCGTTTCAGTTTGTTTCAGTGAGTTAATGTATTTTTCAAATATATGGCTCAAAATAGTGTACTTTCCTGAATATGTCAATTATCCGTTTTGATTAATTTGAAAATGCGCGATAAATCTATTGCAGTCCACATAGAATGTGTCCTTTTGGTTTTCGACTAATTTGGAGATCTGTTAATTTTCTTTTATATAAATCCATTGAGAATAGTTCTATTTTGGTCAAGAGGCGCGCTGATCAAAATAATGTTAGTATTTTTGGATCCATCCAACAAATCTGTAATAGGTACGTAGGCTTTCACGTCCGGTGTCTTGAGAAGCGTGGGTTTTCGGGCTATTAGACCGTTGTCCGTGTTGTTTTCCTCCATAGCTTCGTAGCCGAAAGCTATGGAGGAAAACAACACGGACAACGGCCTAATAGCCCGAAAACCCACGCTTATCAAATCTGTAATAGTTTGGACACTAACATCAGTCCCGCGTTTTGGGTTTTCGAATACAATTTTGTAATCGTCCTTTGAAAAACTTCTATGCTTTCCAAAGATTGTTTTTCTGAGCATTGACAGTTTGTGTCAACAGTGCTATTTGATATGGATTTAACAATTTTTTCGTTATTGTAACCACTTGGACCACTGAGCAGTAAAACCTGATTTTTCTTTGTGTTTTTGTTGGCTTTAGAAATGGGGTTTGTATTTCTTGAGTTAAGTACCAACTGATTCTTCTTTTCTTCAAGTGTCTCAATTGATTTTTTTAAGCTTTCATTTGCCACAGTCATTCTTCCAACTTTTGCTTTAAATTCCAGTGTCTCGTCTCTGTACTTTTCGTTGACCTTAAATGTTAATTCTTTTTGTTTCAAGATTTCTTGTTTTAATTTTGATGACCTCATATTGCGCCTTTATTGTATTGGCTCTAGCATTCTCTAATTATCTTTCCATTATCTCAATCCTTTTATCATTGTCTCCATTTGTGTTTGTGTGCTTACCTGTACCGTTTCTTATGCTTTCGAGCTTGTACCTAGCTCTTCTAGATCCATAATGTGTGTTTCATTATAATTTTTTAGATTTTCGATAATTATCTCCATGTTTCTGTGATTTTCTTCGAGTTCTTGGCATTTTTGTGATAAAGATTCATTCTCTGTCTTCATTGCTTCCATTTCGTCCTTTTGTAATTCACTCTTCTTAAGTAATAATAAAATTTCCTTGTTTTGATTTAACAGCTCTTCCTTATATGTCTTTATATCTTTAATGTAGCCTTCTTCTTCAGCTGTGATCTAATCTGTAAGATCCCTAGTGCTACGTCGTTATTTCCTTATGTATTTGTCTTTGTCTTGATTTTCTTTGAGTAATTATTTCATGCATTTGTCCAGTTCTGCTATCTTTTGTCTTAGTTCCTCTAGATCCGCGTCTTTGGTTCGCAAATCTATATTTAATTTTAAAAGTTTTTCTTCTAGCGTCCTAGTTTCCAGTTCCAATTCCTCGATCTTTCCTTTCAATACATTTTCAGGTTTTTGGTCGCCGATTTTAGACTTTTCATTGATTCTTTTTATCGCCTTCCTCCTTTTCGTATATTAGTTTTTTATTGTTTCATCCTTTTCTGTGATTTCCGCCCTGTTCCCTTCCAGAAGTTTAAGTATTGATCCTTGAGCAACCAGGACAATAAAAAAGTAGAGTTTTCTGGCTCAGAGCAATAGAATGGCATTCAGGCGTGGTAATGTTGGAACATATTTTGCAGAAAATTTGGTCGCATGAATCACACTTCGCGCCAAATACCTCGCCTTCTTGAGGTCGTGCCTTAAAAACACATTTAGATGTGCATTTAGTGCAGGCTAATGTCGTCATCCCGGTATTTATTACAATCCCTGAAGAGCAGCGTAATCCAACGCAACATCGGCACAGGCAACCAACTCGGCCCCTCCGCCTACACAGTTCGGCAAGAGAAGCCAAACAAGGCGGGAACGAGACACAAGTGACAAGTGTCAGTTACCGCGAATGGTGGGAAAATAGTAAATATTAGGTTTGTTCTAGCAGCGATTTAAACCTAAACCAAACCAAATCCAAGCCATCCGGAGTTTGCGCATAGCGATTTAAGTTTCACTTATATTGCAATGCGCAAACTCCGGATGACTTGGTTTTGGTTTGAAATCGCTGCTAGAACAAACCTCTATTGCTTCATATTCAACTAGTTCGAAATCGATGTAATCGGTGATTAAAAAGGGGAGTCTCCCCTATGAATATAAAATTTAACAAGATAGACCGTATATTCGGTTTGATCAGATAATTTGTTGTGTAATAATGGGAATGGGGTAGTTAAGTCATATGATTTCATATTCTAATGACCCCCTCCCAGCCTCAATGAATAAGCACCTAAAGAGAAATAAATACGTCGAACCCTTACATTTTAATGCAATGATTATAGTGTAACAAATATCGATAAGCACATTCAAGGAATACATTAGTAAAATCTTACTTACAGCATCAATTTCATTTAAAGCCTTCCATCGTTCCTGCGGAACATCTAAGGCAGACACCGTCTGTATGGTTCTTTTCAGCCACGATGTCCAAATTCGAAGACCCTCAATTTTTTGTTCGTGGATGTACGTGGACAGCGCGCTGCCATATTGTCTGCCTCGCGCACTCAAATTTGAGTCTCCTCCAATCCGGCCTATAATATTATGGTCGCTCTCGCCATGCTACAAAGAAAAATATTATATTCTACCTGCCTCAAACTTGAATTAAATTCCTGTATTGCAGTTGTATCCACGATTTTATTTAATTTTTTTAAGGGTCTAATAAAGGGTACTCAATTGCCATAAGCTTATTTTTGAGACCCTATCCGCATCTAGGTCACGTTCAAAACGTATACAGACCTCGTTCTAATAAAAAAAATGCAGAATTTAACATTGAAAGTGATCTTCCAATTACAACTAATCTTGGTTGAAATATAGGTTTTCCGAAAACGAAGAAAAAGAAGGATCGCAAGCACAATGGATATTTGAACGTGCCTTATAACTTTGACACAACATAGCAGATGCTTTTCCAATTCCCATCTTTTTTGCTCTTTGGAAATAAATAAATACAGGTTTGTTTTCATAGAACTATGACATACGTTCAAAGATGCATTGTGTCCGCAACATCATAATTAGTAACTAGAATGTACTTTGTACCCACCCGAGATAAATAAATTGTCCTCGGGGTGATATGAATATTCATTAAATAATACACTATTCTGGCTTGTACGTGGCCTTCGTGCTTATGTACGACCACTTTTTCTCCCGTATTGTAAATCTTCATGAATGAAACGTCCTTTTCTTCTTCTTCGTCTAGGGGAGAATATTTGTCTTGGTAATGCTGGATCCGTTTTAGGAAGTCGTCAAGAACAGCTTCCTTATTCATGTTTGTGTAATCCGGACTGCTAATCTTTACCTCCATGATGTTCTAGAAAGAGAAATAAATTGGCAATGAGTGTTTTCTTCGAAAAATGGTGGGAAACAAAATACATGATTTTCAAATTGGTGTACGGGCCATGGGTTAGTTTTGAATACCAACAAAACCTTTTTTATGAGGTTCCTACCGTTTATCGGAGTTTACTGATAATTTAAGGCTGAATGTTATTTTAGAGATAGTATTTATTTGAATGCCAGGGACAGGCGAATGTTCATAAGCCTTATTTTTGACGAGATTTCTAACTTTTATTGATTGCTGAACCCTAACACACTGTTGTCGCAAAATATCGTCGTGAATTGTGCCAAACAGTACGTACTTATATTGCTCTCTCGTGTTTTAGTTATTTTCCTATGTTCTAGGATCATAATATACCAGTATTGACTATTGTTGTGATTGTTTTAATGTGCCTCATTTAGTTATGTTATGGTATGTCCCCTGAAATCGAAACAAAGGCAACAAATTGCAAAAATAAAGTGTGTATAAAATAACTGAATTCCATATCGATTAATAAGGGATATTGGCCTTTAAATTGTATTTATTTTTAATAGTTTTTTGTGCATAATTGGTATCTGATGTTTACATTGAAACTATCTCTGAACTTGACAATTTTTAATGTTGTTTTTTTTTTGTGGGAATTCTCCACAGGATATGAGGACAATAGATCTTGCTTTTTTTGTAGTGTCTGCATTTTTTTATGGGATTCACCATCTTGTTATGTTGAACAGGACCGGCATGGGTTATATGTCTATTTAATGTTGATGATATATAGTTTTACTCTAGCTACTTTGATCGAAACTGTGAGAATGTCTAAATTTTGTTGTTCCGCCTGCAATAAGGCATGCATCTACAAAGCCAGACCAAAAGAAGATGACACCTTTGGTGCACCGTGTGACGGCTGCAAGTTAGTGATCTGCAAGAAATGTGCAAATTTCACTACAACTGAAGCGCATGCTATTGCTTTGACACAGAAAACCCTGATACTGCCAATATTGCAGCAGTCACATTCATGGTTTGCCAAAGATCAAGAAAATATTGAGTGACCTAGACATTCTCAAGGGCAAATGTATCGATAAGGACGCCCAGATAGAGACACTCCATAGTAAACTTGAAGAAATCACTCAAGATTTGCACACAGACATAATTAAATTGACTACTGAAAATAGGGAAAAAGATTCTTACATCACTCGTCTTAGACGTAAAACCCAAGAATTCGCGGATATGGTACTTAGTGCCGAACAAAATTATATGGAAAAAATCAAGAACTAAAATGATGAAATTCCAAAACTAACCCAAACTATCAGCCTACTGGATTTCAATACAGGTCAATCAACAGAGATAGCAGAATATATGTCTAAAATAAATATACTTGAAGATAAAGTGAAACACTATGAAGCACAGGGACCTCATATGCTAACAACAATTGAATCACTGACAAAGGATAACGAAACTCTCCTGGGTGATTTTAAGCAAACGAAATATGAGCTCTTCCAAGTACACTCTAAAGAACTAGAAAATCGTGAATTGGACCTTCGGGGGCAGGGATTGATGGGTCAGGACGGATTGAGGGATCAGGTTGTTGATGTGGAGGAGCTTAATGGGAAAATTGCCGATCTAAAACAAATGAACTGCAGGCTGGTAGCCGAAACTAGAACGGTGACTGAAACTAAGGAAAGGCTTGAAGTTGGCCTGCAAGAACTAAGAACTCTGAATAGGAATATGGTCTCGACGATTCATACTCTAGAAACGGATAATGAAGCGTTTAAGAAAATTGTAAAAGGATTTTTTTCAAAGCTGTGCGTATACTGGATGCTATTACAAAATATGTTATTCCCAACCCTGATGTTCATGTTGAACGTCTCTTTCCAAATAAATGCGATAATGTGAAGGTTATGGTACTTAGTGATGGAAATGGTAGATCTCACAAATCAATTCAAGCACTGGTTCCCCTTAGGGACTTTCGAGTTGAGTCAGTTATTAAGCCAGGTGCTAGTATTGACTTTTTGGTTAAAAACTATAACGAAAATTATGTTGTTGTCTGGGCTGGAACAAATGACTTCTTCAAAAATAGATATCCTAGACTGAGTGAGGTTTGGCAAAAGCTGAAAACATGTACTAACACAGATTTAATTTTCTACCCCAATTGATTACAAGGGTAAAGAAAGTATTTTTAAATTTAATGATAAACTTAGAGACTTTTTGAATAAAGTAGATCATGTTTCAGAGAGGCTTAGATCATTTCTTAACATTGGCCAAAGAACAACAATGACAATTTTGAGCATTGCAGCAAATATAGCTGCTTTAATTTTGAATAGTAATAAAAATCTTGACTTATTCACATTCCCACTCAAGAGAACTGTGGCCTCAATGAAATTAATGTTTGCTCACAGGAAGATTATCAATTCCCAAAGTCATGCATTGTTGCTGATATCAGTAACGCAGAAATATCTGAAAATATTCCTGCTACTTCTGAAACTGAGGAAGTGTTGGTTCAGACCTCAGCTAGTTCTGACAATGATTGTGTTTTTTTAGAGGTAACGAGCCTAACAAACCCTGCTCTCTCTTAGTATTAAATATACAATCTGTACGTAGTAAGCTTGATGAGCCAAACATTCTTTTGCATGAATGTGACTCTCCAAATATTGTACTTCTGACGTAGCAGTGGCTGAAGATGGGTGAAACAATTTTTATTGAAGGGTATAGTATGGTGTCCTCCTACTGTAGGGGGGCATCTGTGCATGGTGGTACCCTGGTTCTTTTAAACAACGATTCTTTAAAACTGCATAATCTGGTTGATGCTATTAACCATTCGTTTTTGCGAGGATATTTCCCTTAATTCTTAAAAAGAGCCCTGATTATTCCAATACATAAGGGGGGTGAGAGTAGGATGCCTTCTGACTTCCGACCCATTTCCCTTATATCAACACTGGCCAAAATTATTGAAAAGTTGGTCAAAGTAAGAGTTATCATTCCTAAACAAAAATAGAATCTTATGTGCTAATCAATTCGGGTTTCAGAGGGATAAGAGCACCAATGATGCCATCTTTTCATTTCTGGAAGAATTATATTCCGTTCTTAATAGGGGCAGAGTGGCTGCAGCAGTGTTCTGTCATTTGACAAAGGCATTTGACTGCGTTGATCATGGAATACTGTTGCAAAAGCTTGAAAATTATGGATTCACGGGGGTTTCTATGGAGTGGTTTAAGTCTTATCTTTCGGGAAGGACACAACGGGTATCACTTGGAAGAGATGTGTCTCGAGAATTAGATGGTATACCTCAGGGTTCAGTATTGGGGCCCATCTTATTTCTTGTGTATATTAATGCTATTTCTGGGGTACCTGTGAAAGGCAAGTTCACACTTTTCGCAGATGATACTACCATCCTCTGGGATGGTGGTACTGATGCAGAATTGACTGAAATGGTTACTAGTGATGTCTGTATTGTCAAAAAGTGGTGTGACGCGAACTTGCTGACTTTTAATTCTGAAAAATCAAATATTGTTACTTTTGGGTGTGTAGTTGGGAGGATAATGCAAAGTTCTTGGGATTAAATATTGATAAAAAAATTTATATTTCAAGCCTATATTACGGGTCTGTGTAGTAAATTGGCAAGGGGCTGTTTTGCTAAAGCGTTATTTCCAGGGAACTTGATGCATCATGTGCTAGGAAGTACTACTTTGCACTTATTGATTCTCACCTGAGGTATGGGATTTGTTTTTGGGGAAATACAAGCCAATATCTGCTCAATATGATATTTATTATGCAAAAAAGAGCCTTAAGGTTTATGTGTAAGGCCAAACCAAGGGAACCATGCAGGGCACTATTCATAGAGCTTGTATTACCAATAATTAGTCGTGTAAATTATATATTTTATTTGTTAATGCGTGTGTGTATGCGCGCGAGTGTGTGCATGTGCTTCAATGTCGATTTTGGTGACTGTTGGATTGTCTGTTAATTTATTTATTTTTATGACTTGACATTATCGTATTCATTTTACAACTTATTACTTGGTTCAGTGTTGGTCTGGCGTCTAACTGCTATTTATTTAAGTGTCATCGTTGTCTTGACTGTCCTAGCTGAGGTCTTGACTTTCGGTTAGAGAGTTGTTTTCCTCTAATTATGGTATATTTTGGTTAAGTAGAGTTAGGAGCTTTGTCGACGATAATTGTAATTTCTTATGTGACGATAAACCAATCTAAAAGTAAAAAGATTGTGGCCTTTCTTCTGGGCAGTCGCTGGTTGCGGACTGTTGCTCTGGTGTCGTTTCTTCTCCGATGCATCAGTTTAGGGCCACAGTGCCATCAATACCCACCCCATCACCCATCACTCTGCAAGTCGTTCCGCATCAGATCATCCCAACAAGAATATATCCATCTATTACCAGAATGTTCGCGTTCTCAGAACTAAGACTGTTCAATTTCAGCAAGAGTTAATTAATTCCCATCATGACATCATAATGGTGACTGAGACATGACTGAGTGAGGGAATATCTAGTGATGAATTATTTACAAAAAACTACACAGTTTATAGAAAAGACAGAAATCCTGTCTTAACAGGCAAAGCTCGTGGTGGCGGAGTTCTGATAGCTGTTCCTTGCACCCTTTACACGCTCCCGAATGACTAGGACATTGAACAGGTTTGGATTAGTGTTCGTACCGGAAACGAGATTTGCATAATGGGCGTTGTTTACATTCCCCCATCGTCATGTGCCCTTGACTATGATAATTACGTGTTCTCTGTTGACCATGTTTTGGACCATTTTCCTACTTCAAAGGTTCTGCTGTTTGATGATTTCAATTTACCCACCTTTACTAGGCAATATGTCTCGGTTGATGCTAGCGAGTTCTCGACGAATACTGACGATCGTGGCCGGGTTTTCAACTCTCTGCGTGACGCTTCTGACCTGGACAGAATCTTTATCTCGGGCAAAAGGAACGTACCCTGTTTGACTGTGTTTGTTGTTACGATTTGTTGCAGCTTAACGCTGTTCACAACGTTAATGGGGTAATATTGGATTTGGTATTTTCAAACAGTCCTAACGTTCTTGTATCAAGTACAAGTAGCCAAATGCTTTTCACTAATATCGATGTTCCTCGCCCCCCTTTGTTGATTGAATTTTCCTGTATCAGTGGAAAGCTTGATCGGACCGAAGTGCATGATGTCGGCTACTGCTTTGAGAAAGCTGATTATGATTTGATCAACAATCATTTTGAGAACGTTGATTGGAGTTTTTTTGAATTGCTACTGCATAGATAATGCTGTTCAATCGATTTGTATGTCCCTATTAAAAGAACTTGCTCCTTGAAATTTCGACGATACTTTTCGAAGAGGACAATTCCTAATCCATAGAAAGCACAAAGTATTTAGAGCGTTCAGTCGTTCGTGTTTAGTCGCTGACGAAAATAAAGGAAAATAAAATACAAATCTTAGATCTCGGTCCAAAGCTTCAATAAAAAATTATTACAGTTCTCTTGATACTCAAAATAACATTTCCAGAAATATCAACACCTTTTGGACGTATGTTAAGTCACAACGCAAAACCAGTCAATATCCCTCTCGAATGAGATTTGGGCGTGATGAGTCCTGTGACTTCAAGGGGGTGACTGATTTGTTTACTAGGTTTTTTCAGTCATAATAGCTCAGCGCGTGACAGGGAGTCCCATGGTGGAGAGGTTTGAATTTTTGTAAGATGTTTGCTTAATTGTAAAGTCCTTCATGTTAATCATATCTTTGAAGTTTTAGTTGTGCAAATAAATGTACCCAACTGTGAACTTATTACTTATCTTATTGCAGCTTATAGTCATAGGGGAGCTAATATTTTAACATGCATTCAGGACAAGCTCTTGGAACTTAGATGTAATACAAGTCCAAAGAGTTCATTTTCTAAACTTATCAAATGTAACATGGGAGGGTGGTTTCAGTATTAAATCAAACCAGGCTAAGGTCTGTGATTTCTATAATAATTTTAATTGTGTACAGACTGTCACTGCAGTGACCTTCATTGTTTGATAATGGCGATTTACTGGATATATTTATTGAGCTAGTAGAGCATTATTATGTTCATATTGGGGATCATAAATCGGTGCTTTTAAAGCTAAAAACTCAAATAAGAAAAAATAACCCATGTAGATTACTCTTTGATTATAAAAAAGCAAATTTAAATTTACTGAACTCTTATATTTTTGATAAATTTCGTGACTGGGTATCAAAACTTGGTAATATCGAGACCAGATGGACCAATCTATTATACAAGGTTTATAAAAATCTTAAAAAATGTAGAATTGCTCATAAATACCGCATGAAAGGGTCGTTACCATTTAGATAAATTCAGTGAATTGCGTAGACCACTAAATAAAGAAAAGTATACTGCTAAAAAATAGTACTTATTAAACTTTTTTAATCAAAATGACAAAATGTTACCAATGGAAAAAATTATACAATAATTATATTTCATCTAAGCTAGATTCAAGTAGAATTGTTCCTTCCCTGACTGTCGGTGATAGAGTCCTTTCATCTACTGATGATAAAGCCAATAATGCTTTGGATGACTTTTTTTTGTGTAAACTTTTCTAGTAAAAGTATGGACTCGGTTGATCTTACTAGTGATTCTCTGGCGGATCAGACTGAACTATTACAGTTTTCCAGGGGTGATATATTAAGGTGCTTAAGGAAATGTAAACGCAGCTTTACAGAGGACCTGATGGTCTCCGCAGTGCTATACTTAAGTTGACAGCGGAGAGTATTAGTCCATTTTTAAAGATTTTTTATATAACTTTAAACAACTGTTGTTTAACCAATGACTGGAAAATAGCTACTGTAATTCCATTACACAAATCTGGCAAAAAATCTGAACAATCAGATTATAGGCTAATAATGTTGTATGTTGTAAAATATTTGAGCGAGTAATATGTAAATATATAAGGACTCAGCTTGATCAATTAAGCTTTTTTTTATTGTAAACAGTACAGTTTTCGCCCTTCATACTCTTGCAAGTCAGTCTTTCCCACATTCACTCATAATATAATTCAGTCACTTGAGAACAATTCTCAAGTAGATGTTGTGGTCTTAGATTTTCAAAAGATTTTTGATGTAAGATAAGGTAATGACAAGGGGTGTTTCACTCATGCAATAGGTGTACAAATCTCATACATTCGTGTTGCAGTCCCGCATACAGTCGATACAGTCTCATGCAGTCAAATGCAATGCATGCAGTCGTAATACAGTCTTTAGGAATTCCTTGCAGTCCCATGCAGTTATAGGTGCAGTCACACGCAGTAGCGTACATTCCATGTACATTCACGAGAAATCGTATGCAGTCGCGGGAATTCGAGCGTGCAATCTTGTTCAATCTTGTCACAAGACTCTACGTAGAAAGCCACACAAATGAACGCGCGCGCACGCACTATTCCCGTAACTTTTATTTTCAATTTTGTGTTCTTTATTTTTACATTATTTGTTGTAATTTTGATGTGGCAGGAGCTAAAATTTATTATTGGGAGTATATGCAAATGTGTATGGCTGTATCAAGGGAAGGCGGGAATTTAAAAGAGTATGGTTAATTTCCCGAATGGCCCTCCGCTCGCTTCGAGGCACAACCAAACCAAACTAACCTATACTAGCCCAAATTTAAAAAAAGACACAAACATAACCTTAAAAAAATATATGAAACAAGTCTCGTCACCGACGGGAATCGAACCCGGGCTCCGGGCCATGCCGTATCACAAGCACAGGATCTGACCACTGCACTAAAAACCTGCTGAAGGCAATTCACTGGACCGTAGAGACACGAGTAAATAAAAGAGTTACGGAAATAGTGCGTGTGCGCGCTTAGGTTCATTTGTGTAGCTTGCTACGCAGACGTTACTAATTTTGTCAGATATTGCTTATAAAGCGGCATCATTTGGTTTTCTTTTGGTTACATAGTAACGTTAAGGCGATTTTGTGAGGTTGTGTTTTGGTTGACACAGTTCCACAGTTGAATATAATATAAAAGCCGGAAAAAGATATATAATATTTTTTTTATTTTTTTACAATTTGTGCTACATAATTTTGATTGGATGGTTAATGATTTTTTGTTGTACCAATTATCCCATTATAGTCAAGAGCTCATAACGAGTTTTCGGTGTTTGGTTTATTCTACAATTCGCACGGTGACCGTGATACCTTTACGATAAATAAATTGGGAACTGAAGCTCTCGTGGTCTTTCTTTGTACAGGGTATCCGGATTTCGTTGTACTTGCGGGGTAGCTCCATTAATTTTAAAGTTAGCAGGGTACGGTTTTCTCAACACGTTGCTGCTTTTTTGTGAAACGAAAGATACGGTAAACAGATTTTTATAGCCACCATCGTTTTTTAGATACAGGTTTCTCCCTGAATTTGCACTTTTGGGGCATACCTCGTATTTTGAGAACGGTTAATTATATTGCAAAGGCAAAAACTGCTTATAAATATTTTAACGTGCAATCAGTTTTTTCATAAAATTCATAATGCTCGATATACAGGGTGGGCCAACGAAAACATTACACCCCGATTTTTCTTCTTTAAAATGAAAATTTGGAAAACCCTTCGATTTCTGATTCGTGCCTGTTTTCAACCTTGTCACTTCAGCCCCCTGAGGGTGATGGAGCTTCACTCCTAAAATTTTAAATGAGTTAAAAAAGGAGTCGAGTGGTATCTCATTTTCAAGGTCTTTTGAACCTTATTACAACTTCCGAATTTGACGTCTCTACGCTCATACCCGTTCATGTGAGACCTTGTCAAAATATAGAAAAAGTATTTATTTTTTAATTAATTATTACTTAACTAATGAGAGCAGTGACTAGAAAGTTAGTAGATGTAATCAGTGTCAACTGACCTTCGAAATTTGGTATTGCTGAATCTCCAGTACCATATTAAAAACTCACCCCAATTACAATGATTGAGTAATACTTTATTTCGAAGGCCCTTTCACCCACATTACATCTACCAACTTCGTAAAAATAGTTGCTCACTCTTATAGTTAATTAACTATTAATGAAGAAGTAACACTTTTCCAAAATGTTGACTAGATGTCACATAAACAGAAATAAGCGTAGATACGTCAAACTCGGCAGTTGTAATAATGGTCAAAAGATTTTTAAAATGAGGTATCAGACGAGCGAAAGGACATCCACATCACAGAAATATACAAAAGTGACAGAATTTATGAAATTTGAAAAATGTAAAAACAAAGCGAGTAACTTTTTCTGCTAAATTAGAACTGATTTTAGGC
The DNA here is from genome assembly GCA_016904865.1 of Pissodes strobi. NCBI lineage: Eukaryota > Metazoa > Arthropoda > Insecta > Coleoptera > Curculionidae > Pissodes > Pissodes strobi. The sequence goes on from MU185532.1 coordinate 65,950, forward strand.
ATGCCTTGGGTTAGCTTGGGTTAATTTTAGTTGGTTGAGCCCCGGAAGGGATATGCGTTTTCTCTTCCTCCGCCCATTAACTGTGGTGTGGATGTATTATTGCATCAGACGACTCCCTTTTCCATTTAAAATTTTAGAGGAGCTCATCACCCTTAGGGGTTGAAGTGACAAGGTTGAAAATAGTCACAACAAGTGTTCCCATAGAATCAGAAATCGACGGTTCCGAGCGTTCCAAATTTTCATTTTAAAGCCGGAAAACCGAGGTGTAATGTATTCATTAGCATACCCTGTATCGACTAAATTTTGGTTTTCTTAAATGGGAGACTCTGTATGTTTTTTCCTCGTTGCATACGGTAATGATTATTCGATAATATTTAGAACTCGGTTCCCAATTTATCTATCCTTAATCGTTGGAGTACTACCACCGTGCGAAATTGCCCATTAAATCAAACACTATAAATGCGTTATAAGCTCTCCGACTATCAGAAATATTCGCGATATGCACAAAAATGGACAGTCCACTGCTTTTTCGAATATTTATTACATTCTCATGCAGTCCCATGCAGTCGGTGCAGTCACCTATCATATTTATGCAATCAATGCAGTCAAATGCAATATTTATGCAGTCAAATGCAATAGGTGTACAAATTTTAGTGAGTGAAACACCCCTTGGGTAATGAGTAAATTTTCTAAATTAAATATAGATGTAATTTTATGGGTTCAAAGCTTCCTTCAAGGAAGAACTCAGTGTGTCATGGTGGATGGGGCTGTTTCCAGAGAGAAGGAAGTTTCATGGGGTGTCCCGCAAGGGAGCGTCATTGGCCCTTTAGGCTTTCTAATATTCATTAATGATTTGCCCAGAAATATATGCTCAACAGTGCTGCTCTTTGCTGATGATTGTCTGGTTTTCCAGACAGTCAGAGATTATCACGACATGCTCACCCTTCAAAATGACTTATTGCAAATTGAAACTTGGACTGAGTTGAATGGCATGAGGCTGAATGTCTCCAAAAGTCAGTTTATTACATTTGGCAAGAGGAAGATAAATTCTGCTTATAAAATTTTAGATAGTTTAATTGGATTAGTGGATCATCTTGAATATTTGGGACTATGACGTTCACTGGTATATTCATATTTTCAGCTTGGTTAGGGATGCCTACAAAATTTTGGGTTTTGTCATGCAAAACTTGAAAAAGGCCTGTAGGGAAGCTAAAGCAAAGTTAGACCCATACTCGAATATTGTCCTACTATGTGGCATCCTAACCAGATTGGACTTACAGATGGTTTGGAAATGGTTCAGAGGAGCGGTGCGTTGGGTTTATTTGAATTTTAAGAGGGATTTTAGCCCTTCCTTGGCTCTGCAAAACTTAAAATGGCTTATTTTGTATTATCGTAGAGAATTTGTTTTCAAAATAATGATTAATAATTTACTATCTGAAATTCCTTCCTTGCGGGACCACAAATATGATTTGAATTTTAACAGGGATTTTAGCCCTTCCTTGGCTCTGCAAAATTTAAAATGGCCTACTTCGTATCATCGTAGAGATTTTTTTTTTAATAATGATTTATAAATTACAATCTGACATTCCTTTCTTGCGGGACCTCAAAGATGCACTGCGGCCAACTCCCTATATTGGTATGATGACCATCAGTTTAAGATTGATCCGCCAAGATTTAGGACAAATGTTGGAGTTTGTTCCCCAGCAGGTGTGGGAGTGAGACTGTGGGACCTTTTAGACAAGTCTCATTTTCATTACGCATCAGTCTCTACTCATTTAAGAGCAAATTAAATAGGTTGGGAACCCAGTTGGAAATTTTAGTTTAGTAACTTATTGTATTTGTCAATTCATAGTATAGTGTGTTTATTCATTATACAACCACATCCTTGGCTATTGTATATGATTTTAGTAAATAAATAAATAAAATAAATAAATAATATTAAGTTTGTCAGAAGTGTTCTGGATCAGAACATGATTAGGGAAGATTGTATAAAGGCACTGACATGCTAAACTAAGCCAATCTGTGTAGATATGGTCTATATTGTTGCGAAGGACTCATGTTTGTGAGACAAATTGTTGCGTATTTCCAAAGAATATTCTAATATTCTTTGGTATTTCTTCATCTGAGTTTTATTGAGAATTTCTGTACAGAGCTCCAGGGTGTAAATTGCACAAACGCTAATTTAACAAACCTAAAGAAATGATCATATTTTCGCTTAGTACAGTCTAATAATTCATATGGCTTATTTATTATTCAGAAAAGAATGGGTGACAAGGTGACATCATTGAGAGGATTTATCAATCTAGGAATATTGATACTGTCCCCCGTCTTTATATCTATTTAATATATGTTAAACACCATGATAGTATCCCTAAAATCTGCGATATTCATATGTATAATACCAAAAGCCAATATTATTTTCATTCCTCATATTCGCGCTCGAGTACTGGACAGAACTTGCCCATGTAACAGACGGTGGTACCGTATAATAAACAAATCTTTTACAGTGGTCAAGAATAACCTCAAGTTTCTTGCATGTGAGTTATTCTCAGTGTTGCAACTTGGTATATTTTTATTGATTATTGTATCCCAGGATTACATATTTACTGATAAAGTTGTACTATTTGATTATACAACTTGAGTGATGGTTACTTTACTTTTATCTATCGCAACAAAATATCAATCTGTAGTGAAAGGTAAATATTTTAATTCAAATCCGTCAACAGCTTATGTTTGTTTAGTCAAGTCAAAATGTGTAAATAACTATAAGCTAGAAAGCCTACTGAACACGTGCATGTACAAGTTGGGCGAGTTAGCTCATCATGCTGAAGAAATTCTAAACGTAAACTTTGCCTAAAAAGGTGTGATTTCCATCTCCACATTCACTCACCTGCTCGATTATCTGGGGATCATCGCATATTGATTCTACATAAAACAGTTTAAATCCCATTTTGTCAACGACATATTCCTGAATAACTTTCCTACGTTCCGCGGTGGAATTCGTGGCGTCGAATACGGCCACCTCTCCTCCATTCTCCAACCATAGGCAGACATCTTTGAGCGCCTCTATAGCACACTGGGCGCGTATCGCCATGGCCTGGGCATTATCTGGTCTGAAGAAATCATGACTTTGGTAGGCAGTCGTCGCGTGGCGTCTGTATTCACCCAAATTGAACACTGGAAAGCATACAAACGAAATTACTAAAATAGAACGAATGCGGTCACCTGCTAATGCAAGGGATTACCTTAAAAACGTGGCCCCAGAAAGACTACTGGCTACGGATCTATTCAACTCATTTCAAATGGCCTGGATAGCATAGCAATCCAAAGGCAACCTTGAACACAAGCTCTTAATATAACTTTCACATAATTTAACTTGTACTTAAAATAAGTTTGTCACATAATTTTTGTCCACCTTCACTAATATTGCACCATCTTTGTGATATCCAAGGATGGTGATAGGAAACTGAGGAAAAAAACTTTGACCTAGGAATAGCAAATAAATCCTACGCTGGAAAAAAAAATGTCTATAAAATGATGAAAGTGAGAGAATAAGTTACGCTGCTGCCTTGTGTTTTTTCATTCGTAAAGGTGGGGTGAATTACATCACGTTCTTATTCTTTTTTTTGCTTCGAAAAATGTTTTTTTTTTCTGAGAATTAAAGATTAACTAAAAACTGACTATTATTGTTACCTCTAGTATTGATTCCAATCCAATTTAGGTAGCGCGACAGTTTCTTGGAAATATACGTCTTGCCCCTGGCAGGAAGACCAACCATCGCGATGACATGAGGGCTATTGACATAGTTCGCACGTTCACCTGTAAAGAAAAATAATATTTATGTTAGTTATAATTTGCAAAATATATAAGATTACTGCCCCACTGTCAACTGATTTAATTTATGAAAAAGGTAAATACCTACTTTATTAAGTAATAAGTAAGTTACTTGATTGCTCATAATAAGACATTCCCGATGATAATAAAATGACACAGATGACTCTAGAAGTAGAAATGGAACTATAATAGCAGATTTAAGAACTAATTTACAAAATATAGAAGATTACTGCCCTAATGTCAACTGATTTCATTTATGAAAAAGGCAAAAATCTACTTTATTAAGTAATAAGTAAGTTACTTGATTGCTCATAATAAGACATTATCGATGAAAATAAAATGACACAGAAGAATCTAGAAGTAGAAATTTACTACACGACGACGAATGGAACTATAATAGCATATTTAAGAACTAATTTGCAAAATATTTAAGATTACTGCCCCACTG
>MU185532.1:70887-100579 GCA_016904865.1 Pissodes strobi
GACGAATGGAACTATAATAGCAGATTTAAGAACTAATTTGCAAAATAAGTATATAAGATTACTGTCCCACTGCCTATTGATTTAATTTATGAAAAAGGCAAATATATACATTAAGTAATAAGTAAGTTACTTGATTGCTCATAATAAGACATTATCGATGAAAATAAAATAACACAGATGATTCTAGAAGTAGAAATTTACTACACGACGACGAATGAAACTATGATAGCAGAATTAAGAACTAATTTGCAAAATATATAAGATCACTACCCACCACCTATTGATTTAATATATGAAAAAAGCAAATAACTACATTATTAATTAAGTTACTTGATTGTTCATAATAAGACATTATCGATGATCAGAAAATGACACAGATCAATCCAGAAATATAATATCTACATTATTAAGAAATAAGTCAATTATTTCATTGCTCATAATAAGATATTATCGATGATTTTATCGAATGACATCGATCAATTCAAAATATGATAGCAGCTCTAAGAATTACATCCCCAAAAGCTTGATTATTGGGAGCGTATTATGGACAATGAAATCATGGGGACAATGGAGCTTTTCATTGATATCTGTATTTAGAAGAAGCCAATGTGCCTGGGCTTGTATATTTTATTTACTTGTCAGAGATAATTCGGACGATGAACTGTTCTCGATCGAACGGATCTTGCTTCCCTTGATTTCGCTTTGAGGTGTTACTTAAAGAAGCAGATTTTGTAAGCCAAGAAATGCCGAGATGAATTTGGAGATGTTTTTGTGCAAGATAAATTTACTTTTTCTGCGGAATTAAAATAAATATGATTTTTGATTAGCCAACTGAATATGATTAATATGATTAACTAGTTCCACTGTCCAATGGGTAATGGATACAAATGACTGGCAAACCATAATAAATATATTAATATTAAAATTATTATACCAATTCGTATAGAGACTGCTCTGCTAAACTTTGGTTTTCTAATTGGATTGGTGCTGCTCATGGTCTCGCCTCGTCACCACAACTAACTTTAATAACGACCGAACGTCAACTTTAAACTGTAAATCTGTGACCCTCTTTCAATCAACACACCTACTTTCACTGAAAAAGTGCAAAGAACCAAAACACGATCCTTGGTTGAAGGTTCGGTACTTAAACCTTGTATCGATCTTATCACTAAGCAATTAAATTACTCATAGGATTTATTTACTTTTTAATAGATTCATTAACAGTATTGTTCCTGAAAATGTGGCAGGGATGCGCAAATACATAATGCAATTGTGAAACGAATTGTTTAATGTTGCCGTTGATACAAGATTGCATTTAATAGATAACGAAGCTTAAAATGCATTATAAATAAATAAATTACTATGGTGAAAACATGATATAAATGTCGTCAATCATTATTTTAACATTGTTTGCTTTTTAAAATATACAAAAAGGTCGGAACAAGGATAGGAACACGAAGGTTTCTGTTTTGAACACGTTTACATCACTCAATAATGAAAAGGCAGTTTTGTGAAGGTATATTCCTCTGTCCTTAAAGAGGCGATTTTTAAGCAACATGAAGTATGTAAGACTGGGTTTTGGTTGAATTTGGAAAAACTTGCAGCAAATATTGGGTGCCACCCAAAATGAATCTGAATAGATTTTGTTCTCTAGTTCCCACCAAAAGAGTGGATTATGACATCAAATCCACCCTTTCCGCTAACGGTTAGCGTTTTTGGACGCAACTATTAACATTATAAGAAGTTAAATTTAAAAGGCTTATTCCCAGGCCACCCAATGAAGTTTTAATATATCACTTGATCGGGCACGTCTTTATCAGATCGATCTGGTATATTCCAGAGTAGTAATCACGACCACATTTATCCAGACTTCACTGCTACAAAATGCAGCAGTATATTATTTAACGTCAGCAGACTGATGGCGCAAAAACCAAAATATAATACATGTATATAAATACTACTCAAAGGATTTTTACAAAAAGTTCTGTGGTAAAGTCGTAGCTTCAAAAATAGTTCTAATAAGAAAACCTAACAGCTTAAACTGCGTAATAAGTAAATGACAATACTATCACTATTGAAATAAAAAATTTGCATATCTTAATTCTATCCGGCCAGAATTTGGAATGTATTAAATTTTTCTTATTTCAAGCTATCAAAGCAATATCCGATTTAAACTTTGCACATAATAAAACGATTACAACATAGCGATGTCGGAACAGAAACTCATTCATCAAGCAAAGGTATTGCCATTTAAACTTGAAAATTGTTAAGTCACGGACACGTCGCGCGTATGGACACACTAGAACAATAATAGACGAGAGAAAAATTTCTCCGACGGTCAAACTATTTATAAACCGGTGCCAGATGTGTGTTAACAGCAAATTAAAGTAATTTGGAAAATACTCGCGATATTTATTGCTATAGTCGAAAATACTGCGTCGTGATTTAACTACGTCGTTATATAATAAACGGTAGAATACACGTAATATTTAAATGATTGCAATCCGCCATTTCGTCAAGAGATCTGGGGTTTCTTAAAATTATATCCAGGAGCAGGTCTATTTGGCGTATGGAAAGTTATTTCGGCGAATTTTCTTGCCTTCATAGAACGATCGAAAGACAAGTGTAAATTATCGCAAAACCAGCGAAAAGCAAAACCTGCTAAGGGTAAATATTTTAGTGATAGACTAGAGTCAGCTCATAACAAACAAAAAGATACCTCGAATATTGTTGGCTCTGATGGGTGCAACAAAATCAACAAATTACAACTCAGTTAGATGCTAACAAATTAGATTCCTTCTACTGTTCTGTTGCCTCCCAACTGGTCATCCCAGCCACCTTAACTGACTGACACCTTATCCCTCTTACAGAGAAGGACTGGTGAGCCTTTTTACTTCACACCTGTAACATCCAAAGAAATTGAGGATGTCTTGCGAGAAATAAAAATTTAATATTCTTCAGGCTGGGATGGCATCTCCACTAAGGTTCTTGCTAATCTACTCATATCAGCTTTTACTGCATAGGCTGACTTTGTTAACGCCTCTTTTTTAAATGATGAAGTTCCTGATATACTAAAGAAGGCTATTGTTATTCCCATTTTTAAGCAGGGTGAAGATACAGTTGCCAACTACAATTGCACTGTCAAAAATCATCGAAAAACTTCCTAAAGGATGGTTAATGTCTCGGATGCGAAAAATATTTTAGGCCGAATTTGATTTCTAGCATTCAAAAAACACAAACGATGCCATCTTCATGTGTTGGAAGATCTCTATCTGAGCCTTAATGATGGAAAGGTTGCCGCGGTAGTGTTTTGTGATCTGGCAAAAGCCTTCGACTGTGTCACATGAGATTCTACTGCAGAAGCTTGAAGCTCATGGCTTTCGTGGATCTATTTTGGAATGGTTGAGGTCCTTTTTGTCAGATAGATGTCAAAAGGTTCATTTTGGCAATAGTGTAACAGAGGTGCTGTGTGTCACAGCCAGTGTGCCACTGGGCTCGGTTATTTCACCCCTAATCTTCCTCTTATATGTAAATGACTTACCATCAATAGTCAAGTTTGGCAAGTGCACTTCTTTCGCTGATGACACCACTCTTTTTTGGCAAATAATGTATTTTCAGTGATGTTTGTTTCGGTTCTCAAGCTGTTAGTATTACTAATTTTGATAAATTCCTAGGCTTAGTCATTGACAACAAGTTAAAGTTTGACCAGCATATTGTCACAGAATAATAAAACAGAATACGAACAGAAAGAGAGGTCCGATACCGGCCGCTATGACCTCGACCGCCTGTGCTTTGCGAAAAACATGGATTTGTGCCAATACGTTCTTCCAAAGCATCGCACCCTCTCTTTCTGTCGGTATTCTGATTGTTTCTATTCTGTGATATTGTGCTCAAACAATTAAGTTAAGAGCAACCTAAATATATCTGTAGCTAAAGATGCTTATTTTACACACATTTTAATTCAGTGTTTGTTTTGCAAACTTGTGTGGACTTAAGTCTAAGGACTCTTGCAAGCCTCACTTTATCAATTAAAAAATATTGAGCCTCCCAGCACTTTTTATACACGAGTCTACACAAAAGTATTCTTCCATAATCCATTCAGCTAATGTAAATAATACCCGTTCATCTTCCAATACAAATTTACAAATACCCTCCTCATCTTTATACAAAACTCGATCTTTTATAAAAGTAAAAAGATATTTAATCACCTCCCACAGAATTATTTGGAAGGGAGGTGAAGAAAGTGTAAATTACCAAAGAATATAGCATAGAGGAACTTCTCGGACCATTTTTAAATTGGTTTTGGAACTATTTTACTTAGTTTTAGGATATTATGATATAAATTTTGTGTTATTTTTTTTTCTCCTTTATTGCAGTTTTGTTAATAGCATAATAAGTTTAATATCAATAAAGCTTTATTTGACTTTGACCATATTATTATCTGGATAAGATCTACCTATAGAATATTCGTCAAATTAAAATAAATAAGTAAAAGCATTATGGTTAATAATAGTACAAGGGGTGCATTCGCCATTTTGTCAAGAAGCATGTTGCACATCGTGAAGCTTTTTTTTTCTAAAGCTGGTATTACACTAATCGAATTCCTTGTCAAATAAGTTCGACCAAGTTTACCTTAACAGCAAATTTTATATCAAAGAAATTCAAGGGCGCCCTCATCAAGATCAAGATTAACCTCTATAGAAATATAAGTACTAAATGAGCGCGCATTCTCTTAAAATTACTTACTAATATAACAAGGATAACCCTTCAAAACCCCAAGAAATCTATTTAAGAATTAGGGAATATAATTATGTAAAATTAACAGGTAATCGGAATGAAAACATTTAGTATCAAAAAATTATTACAAAAGCAGATCACTTTAAAATACTCGAGAAAACACTTGGGAGTATCGTTCAAATACGGAAAACTATATTAACTAAAATACCAAGAATATACAAAACATAACCAGTAGATAAGAGCAATTCTAATCTGTAAATTTGACATATTATATTTTTTAATTTATATTTACTCTTTTTAAAAGTGAATAAAATCATAAAAACAGGGGACTTACAATAATAAACAGATGCTGTCACTGTCATTAGATTTTTGCAACGAGAACCGGAAACATTCACGTCTACCTACACCAATTTTGAGCCTTCACGCATGCGTACGTATTTATTAATTCTTATTTTTCAAAGTTGATTTTTCTTCATTTTAAGCATTGGTTTCGCCTCGGGTTAGTTTTGTTTGGTTTCGCTCCTGGAGCGAGCAGAGGGCCATGCGCGAAGTGAAATATTAGAACACTGAGTTGCTGCCAAATGCGTAGGTCCGAAGGTAGAAAAATCGGTGTAGTTAGACGTGAATACCGGAAACGGATACCATCAAAGTCTAGGGAAATAGCCGCCGCTACTGTCGATACAACACCAGTATCGATATTTGGCTTTCAATGTCAAGTATTTTGGGCGATGCAACTTTTTGATACGCTAATGACTAAAATAGTACATCCGCAAACTAGCAAACCAAATAGAACTCTTTCAAACGAATATAATCATGAAAACAAAGGACTCATAAAAAACAGCAATCTGTCACTGTCATTTAGTAATTTCGAATTTTTGCAACGGATACCGTCAAGCTTCAAGGCCTAGAGAGATGTTCGCTACTGTCGATACAACATCAGTACCGATTGAAAAATGAAGTATTATTGTGGCTTATTAGCATATTAGCTATATTAGCAAGAATACGGCTCAACTTAGTTTGAGTTCTTCACTATCAAATCAGTACCGATATTTGGCTTTGAATGTCAAGTATTTAGAGCTGGATTGTATTTTTTTTCTGTTTTACGTTCAACATTATTCCATTTCGATACGAAAATGAGTCAGTCAACAAACGAGAACCTCTTTTGTTAACTGATTGCTATGATATAAACAAAATAGTTCAATGTCAAGGCCCACTATCAAAAATTGCGACACAGCTCTGAATGGTATTCCTACTAATAAAACAAGTGTATGGATCACCTAGTAACTTTTCGATGCAAAAGCTGCGGACACGGGTAATGGCCGGATGTATCAGAATTACCCATGTCTTTACGGTCTAGCGAAGTGCTAGGTGGTGTAGTAGTCAGACGTTTTGCTTGTCATTCGTACGCCCTAAGTACCATTTTCGGCTGTCGCAAGTCATGTTTTGTTTGGTTTTTATTTTAAAGATTGTTGTTTTTTATTTTTTCTTAATTTTGGGGATGCCTTGGGTTAGTTTTGCTTAGTTTTTGTTGGTTGCGTAGCGAGCGAAGCGCGGGCAGGGCCATACAAAACCATAATAATACATATTCTTGTTTCGTCATTGCGCATGTCCGCAGCTTTTGCATAGAAAAGTTGGTAGGTGATCTAACAAAGACAAAGATTCCCTTGTCCAAGATGGCCGTGCAACTGCTGATCGGAACTAGAATAAATTAATGTTTGTCATTTCCTGCAAAACTGAAAAAATAGTGTAAAATACATCGTTTTAAAACACATTTTGCGCACTCGCACGTTAGGAAACTCCCCGCAAGCGTGCTCGTGCCAAAAAAGATGGTCTTTTAAAATTAGTATATTATATACTATTTTGATACGCTACTCGTTAGTGTTCAGGCAGTGTACTGAAATCATGTCTAAAATAGTACATCCGCAAACCTACAAGCGGCTAGAAAACTTTTAGTTTTTAATAGAACTCTTTCAAAGGAATAAAATCATAAAAACGTAAAAAAACAAGCTGTCACTGCCATTTTAAATTTTTGAAACGGAAACCGGAAACGGACACCATTAAGGTCTAAAAGAGATGTCCGATACTGTCGATACAACATTCGTATCGATATTTGGCTTTCAATGTCAAGTATTTCGGGTTCGATACTTACTTTTTGAAACGCTACTCGTTAGTTTTTCAGGCAGTATACCGAAACCATGTCTACAATAGTACATCCCAAAACTCACAAACCACTATAAAACTCTCAGATCTTAATAGAACTCTTTAAAACGAATAAAATCATAAAATTACGGGACTCATAAAAAAATAGAAGATTTTTCCCAGACTCCGGTCACAAGGCTTCAGAGTAGCACGTGCATTACACTGTTAACACGCCATATATTTATGATGGTCCAGCGAATTACTTTTAAGTGATCTTGTAGTTCAGTGGTCAAATGCTGCGTTTGTGATACGGCAACCCGGGTTCGATTCCGTCGAAGTTTTTATTTGTTTTCAGAGTTATGTTTGTTTCTTGTTTTAAATTTGGGCTAGTTTTGTTTGGTTGCGCCCCCGAGCGAGCGAAGGGCCATGCGTGAAATGAAAGCCCTGTGACCCGGTTCCCGCAACGTCTAGTTAAAAATAAAAGAGCTAGAGCTGTGACTGCCATTTTGAATTTTTAAACAAAAACCGGAAACGGAAACCATTAAGATCTAGAGAGATGTCGGATATTATCGATACAACATCAGGATCGATATTTGGCTTTCGATGCCAAGTATTTTGGGTTCGATACTAGAACCTAAACAGTGAGCGTTTGGTATGGGTAATTGGGATATTTTTTATAGATTATTTTATTGTACAATACTAAGCTATGAAACATTCTTCTTTGCTTCATGTCCAACCAACCGATCCCTTTTAGATTACCGCTCACTCCTCTTCATACCTTCTTATACGACCAATTAAACGTACACAACAATTATTTTGTATTTAAAATAAGAAAATGGATGCCAGCAGACAACACAATGAAGACCTTGTATATATGAAAATAAAATAAGTTAAAAATTTAAATTAACTCAATCAACTTTTTTTATCACCTGTAGCTTCTTATATGAAAGGTTATGCCATAAAGAGGGCTACACACCGAAATACGTGTTTTAAGAAACGTACGCAAATACTGGTACGGGCGTACATGTTTGCCCGTGTGTAGCAAAAGTTCCGTCTTAAATGTCTTATATGTAGGTACGTGCATGGTACCACGATACACTTGTATCGTGCATAGTACCATGTCTTAAGACTTGTATCTGCGTTTAATTATGACGGGTCAACCGTACAAACTAAAACGTTCTTAAACGCTTCCAAGATTAAGCCCTTGATTAACTATAGCTAACACAGGCTTTTTGATGTTATCATGGACAATAATTAAAAAAAAAAAACGATTTTCAATTCAGTTTATGTGGCGCCACCCAACATTTTTCAAAAAATTCCACTTCACGTTACTAAAGCCTCCTAATTTATAGCACAGCAGGTCGAAAGAGAATAATTTCAGAAAACTGAATTTTCATAACTAACTTTATTGTATTTTTTGGAAAATTTTCATGTCGATATTAGGCCATATCATTGCCTAGTGTGTACCAATTTATTTACAAAATATGTTAAACTTCATGCTGTCAACGGAATGATTAAAAAAAATACATGCATATATAATATTCGTCCAATCATAATAATTATTGTAAACCAACCAACAGCAAAATAAAATATCGTAATTAAAATAGCATATATTATATTTAGACTACCTACACATCTATAAACCATGAAATTAAAAAAAAAAAATATATTATAAATAGAACAATGATGACAAGCAGCAAAACCTCAGTGCGGGTCATGCAAAATTACCAAAAATATTTTCAATTTTTTTAGAAGTAAACACGCGCATGTAGGGGCCAAATAATACAAGTACGACTTTACTGACGCAACTATAAATAAAACAATACGCACTAAATACAATTGACAGAAGAGCGGCAGACAAGCCATTAACTTTTGCCGGCGTCTCTGCTCGCGTTATTTTTAATTTACATAATATACTTTACTCGAATAGATATTAAATTATAACGATTGCATTATTGCAGGCTATTACGATTACAACGTAGAAAAAGTAATGGAATGGTGTGATCACGACGGACGAATGAATAACTTGAGTAAGCGCCGTGTGGCGTCATTGTCATAACACGAACATTAGCAATATAAAAATAAATGCAATGCGGTATATAAATATTTCGGATTGAATGTACGAGAAATTTTTACGAAGCATAAATGAATTGAACTGGCACCAAAATTCCTGGGATTTCAGCAATTCAAATACAAAATATGCAAACAGAAAAAAAATAGATTTAACGTTATCCATTGTCTAATCTTTGGTCAGAGAAGTGGCTACTCCATTGTATCATCTAAAAAGAGAACTTAAACGCGGATAACGATGTATTCGATCCGATAGCAATGTATCCGATAGTAACTCCAAGCCAGGTTTAGTACTCAATGGCTTAGAGATGGGCGGAAGGGTAGAATTTGACAATAATGACATATAAGCATAAGAGTACGACGGCGCGAAAGTTACTAATTACTATCGAATAACTAGTTAGCTTTGAACCGGTGTTTCCTAAAGTGTGGTTAAGCGATGTCTCCGATCCGATAGTAACGTCAAGCCAGGCTTAATCAATGGTTTAGTGAACTTTGACAGTATTGACATATAAGCATAAGAGTATGCCGAAAGTAACTATAGTTATATTTATGTAGTTTTAATTTTCCGAATAACTAGTTAGCTTCTGGAGCAAACGAAGTGAGCGGTGGGCACTGAAGTGAAATATTTGAATACCTAATGTTGTTACCTTTTAGAAGATGAAATAAAACTGGCAAACATCTTAAAAATTATAAAATAATTAAAATAATGTAAATAGTGTAAAACCTCTATTCATTCTTCATAAATGGGCCAGTACACCCCTGTCTGCTGTGTCAAGGGATGGCAGCAGCAGAGACGCGCATGTGCATAGCACTTAGCTCCCATAGGGCTAAGCTAATAGAAGTGAAAGTCTGCTATTCCGTACTAGAATTTATTTATTAGAATTCATTATGCAGGAATTAAAGCGTCGCGTCATTGCCACTTTTAATATAGGGTGTTCTTGCAATGCATTATTTACAATTAAATACAATTTTCTAGCTTCTCCGATGGAACCGAGATATTATTTTAACATCAGTTTGTTCCCATAAAGTTAGATGTAGAAGTCCCTGTAATGGGCCCCACTTCTTGGTTTTAGCCCATGTTATGTTCCCTTTAAAAAATTCGAAATATCCAAACTGGCGGGGCTAATATTATGGAAACTTTTTTGCAAATTAAACAAACAGACCTTGGTCTGTGGTGGCGTTAAAAGCAACATTTCAAGTGATTCGCAAAAACAAATTGATCGGGCTGTGTCCATTTGCCGCGATTTTCCTTCTCGAAAACTAATTTTATCTGCGGCAGCTTCAACTGTGGTTATACGACTGGTTAATTTCAGACCATTCCCTTTGTAATTTTGTCACTTAAATGGCATTCTTTGGATATATTCATGAATCTATGCTTCTTTGAAAAGAACAAATACTTTTTGCCAGTAAGTTATTTTCAGGACAGTGTAAATTAAGCACACAGGAATAAGTTAGCTTGAAAGCAATAACACCAAAATAATTTAGGTGTAATAATAATGCATATTAAGTTTATTACAGCATGAATATATTATTTCGGTAAAAAACCGTAAATGAGTCAAATTAACATAAAATATTCGGATTATCCAGTATCTCTACTGCATGTTAACATTTAAACGAACAATTTAAATGTGGCAACAGTGGGTGCACCCCTGGTGATAAGCAAGGATAATATTTGTTATCCTTGGGTGATAGGTGCTAATCCAGCCAACGCCACCTAGGTGGCGTTGATCCAGCACGCCATACGACCAATCAGTTTTACATAAATTATGAATAGAAAACCAGACGTTGCCACTGTTAACACAAAATGTAAATTTGTACGACTTTTTACTTTGTTTATAAATATTCCGCACCCAAAACCTTTTAGTTCGTTTTCGTGTCTTTCTTGATTGATTTGTTAACACAACAGACGCAGACGGAATACAAATATCACATTATTTGCGTTTGACGCATCAATGTCGACAAGTAAGACAAAACAAATAAATCATAAGGTTAAAAACACACGATATAGGGCAAAATTTAAAAATGAAATGAAGAATATTCGAATAAAAGTTGGCGCCAGATTCTGACCAATAGGAGCTCCTATCGTCTGATATCCGAGACATGAGAATCCACCTTAAAGAGGAAACGTAAACGCGGATAGCGATGTATTCGATCCGATAGCAATGTATCCGATAGTAACTTCAAGCCAGGCTTAATCAATGGTTTAGAGATGGGAGAATGGGGGGAATTTGACAGTATTGACAGATTATGATCCGAAAGTAAATAGTTATGTAATTTAGCTTTCCGAATAGTTAGATTCCGGAGCGAACGAAGTTAGCAGTGGGCAATGAAGTGAAATATTTCAATAATATCGTTACCTTCGTAGAAGATGAAACCAAACTGCAGCAAACATCTTAAGAATAAATTTGGCAACAGTGTCCTTTGAAAAATTAACGTTATGGCATTGTGACAAATGACAGTAAGAAGTCAGGGTACAACTCAGCACAAGTGACGCCTGATGCATAGCTATACAGGGTGTTTCAGAATTGAATGCTAATCCTTAAGGGTGATAATCTTTGAGTGATTTTAAGAAAAAAATGTCATATGAACATGGGTCAGCAACCGCCTTATTTTTGAGATACAGGGTGTTGAAAATTTAAAACAAAAATCGGTTTTATCCCAATATTTCTCAAACCGCTATAGATATTTCTTCACATTTTGCTAGGTATTAAGTACGTATAAAAATACATTTTTTGAAGCAAAAGATTTTTTTCAACTCCAATCAGTGGCGCCCCCTCTAACATGCCCTCTTATATTTTTAAAGGAAACAATGAAACGCCACTGCTTTTTTTAAATAAAGCTTATTTTCGCAAACTCTTATTATTTCTTAATATATGTCCTCTTGACTTTTTTCTGTCGAACAGTTTTCGATTAAAAAAATAAAATGCATTTATCTGCACAGTCCTAATTCCTAAATTTTGAATAATGCAAATCAAAGAAAAATATTCAATATTTAAATCTTAGGGATTAGGACCGTGCAGATAAATGCATTTTATTTTTTTAATCGAAAACTGTTCGTCGGACAGAAAAAAGTCAAGAGGCCATTCTTATTAAGAAATAATAAGAGTTTGCGAAAATAAGCCTTATTTTCAAAAAGGGCAGTGGCGCATCATTTTTTTGTTTAAAAATATAAGATGGCATGTTAGAGCGGGCGCCACTGATTGGAGTTGAAAAAAATCTTTTGCTTAAAAAAATGTGTTTTTATACGTACTTAATACTTAGCAAAATGTAAAGAAATATCTACAGCGGTTTGAGAAATATTGGGATAAAACCGATTTTTTTAAAATTTTCAACACCTTGTATCTCAAAAATAAGGCGATTGCGAACCTATGTTCATATGACATTTTTTTCTTAAAATCACTCAAAGATTCTCACCCTTAAGGATTAGCATCCAATTCTGAAACACCCTGTACTTTTTAATGAAATCTTTATTTTTTTTAAATTGAAAAGAAAAGCGGCACCAAATTCGCACAAACTGCACACAACAGCGTCAGCACAACAACCATCTTGAACAGAAATCAAATAGGGCGCTTTATATCCTGGAATTTCCAACATTTTTGAAATAAATCGCGACACAACGCAGCACAACAACAAAATTTCAAAAAATCCAAAATGGCGGGGCTAACATAATGGAAGTCTTTTTCCAGATAACCAAACAAAACAATACAGCACAAATCAAAAATTATTGCGGTGCAACATTTATTTTTCCACAACCCGAAATGGTTGAGACATAATATCGTTTTATAATTTTTTTGATAAAAAAAAATCTTATAATGCCAATGACATAGCTGAGTCGGTTTTGATAATGCCCGTTATCAACACAGTTTATTCAATACCATCTTTGGACTCTGCTATAAATTATCTTGCTAGAATGGACCTTGGTCTGTGGTGACCCAAAAACAAATTTTAGAGGCTGCGCGTATGTTTCCCTACCGCGATTTTCCATCTCGAAAATTAATTTTCAGCTTGGCTTTATCTCCTGCAGCTTTAACTGTGGTAACGACTGGTTAATTTCAGACCGTATTTTTTTAAAATACTTTTAGCCAAAGAAAAAAGAAGTAATTGTTATTTTCAGGACAGTGTATATTAAGCCCACAATTAAACTTACTACAACATTAGTACATTATTTCGATAAAAAAAAAACGTAAATGCGTTAAATAATCTTATCACCATGTATAGGCAATTATTTGTCTTTTACATATAATTTTCTGATTATCCAGTATCTCGACTGCATACTAACATTTAAACGAATAATTTTAATATGGCAACCCCTGATGAATGATGATGGTGCTAATCCAGCAAGCCATGAGATCAAATACGCGTCATCGCGTCTAGATACACCAATTTTGAGCCTTCACGCATGTGTACGTGCTAATTCATATATTTCATGTTTTTTTCTTGATTTTGTGCATTGCCTTGGGTTAGTTTTGTTTGGCTGCGCTCCCGAGGCAAGCAGAGGGCCATGCGTGAAGTGAAATATTAGAACGACAGTTGAAGCTGGGGGCGCAACCAACAAAAACCGAGACAAAACCTAACCAAAACTAATTCAAGGCATGCCCAAAATGAAGAAAAAACTTTTTACAAACATAACCTAAAAAAACACCGACGGGAATCGAACCCGTATCACAGGCCCAGCATTTAACCACTAGACCACCAGAGCACCACTTGAAGACAATTATTCATTGCACCAGAAAGATATTGGTAAACTGAAGCCCCAATAGTTGCTTTTCTATGGCTAGCCCTAAATGAGAACGACAACTCCTACCAAATTCGCAAGTCCGAAGGTCGAAAATTTGGTGTAGGTAGACGTACGTTGCGACCAATCAGTTTTCCATAAACTAAACTATGAATAGAAAACCAGACGTTGCCAATGTTAACACAAAATGTAAATGTGTACGACTTTTTACTTTTTAGATTAGACTCATTGGACCCTGGTAGTATGTGATGGAGGTTGAATGTTCCCATTTTTTATTTTGCAAGCTAGATATAGTGTCCTGGCTATAATGGAAGATAATCCATTATTTATTTATTATCGTTAGGTATATTTTAGCAATATTATACATACGTAACTAATCTATTGGTATAGATTTTTTGGATACAAATAATTCTCGAATAAATAACATTTTCTTTCTTCAAGATTTGCAGATACCTAGATACTAGAAATATTAGACATTTTTGGATGATATTCGTACTTCATACAAGCAAAATTAAAATTATGGATACGGGCTTAGTTCAAGTAATTTTATTGAGTACTTGTAATATCTATCAATAAATTCTAATAACAAATCACGAAACTATATAACCCATTCTTCTACAGGAAAGAAAACAAAACGCTATGCTTACCCGATCCAAAGGTTTCCTTATTACAGAACTTCCAACCAAGTGATACAGCAGATCTATCAGAATCCGATAATGTTTCAGGCATTATGTAATCAGCCGACTCAACTACGATCAAGTAAAACCCGAACTAATAATAATGTGTAGAGCTCATTAATTTGTTACATTTTTCAATATTTCGTATTTTAATCTTTGACCTTTAATCCAGCTCCACCAATAAATTATCATAATTTAATGAGGGTACGATTATATCGGGTTGGTGTGTCTGCACCTTCGTCTGTCTGCAACCGTTATAATTCGGAGACTCATTTTGTCATTGAGCGACTTTAAAGCGGTAATTTGTTTATTGTGAAATTAAAATGTACAAACAAGGGACCAGATAATGCTCATATAATTTAATTAATTGCGAATATTGCGGTTTAACAAATTGTGTGGATATATTTGTTTCTTTACAGCTATCCTCACTTATTTTTTAAATTAGAAATCTTATTAAAGTCCGAATCCGGTCATGTCCATTTACAGGGCCGAATCAAGGATGTCGTCTGTAAGCTCTAATAGGCACAGAAAATACATCATATAATTTTTATTAGACATTTTGTAACACATTAGTGCGACAAGGTACAATATCGAACTTATTAGAAGAAAGGCAACAATAAAGATATAGAAAGTAAAAGCGGCCACATTTAAAATATATTTTCATATATATAGAACGCATAAAAAACTAGGGGTAACATGATATTAAGCATTTTTTCTACGATTGACTTGAAAATGGTAATTATATTTCTCGCATGCCTTGTGAAAAGTACAGTTTTAGCAGCAGTACTATATGCACCATATAGATACTATATGCACATATTTTTGGACCTTCGAATGGGATGGAAAAATTGTGTCCAGTAGAATTCCAAAACTTATCTTATTTTAAAATCCCTCGACCCGCTTTGGTGATTTATCCAAGCACTCAGTATTTAAGAAAGATTTTAACGAACCCCTATAAGATATTTGATGGCAGTAAATGGCAATAAAAACTAATTAATATTACGAAAAAAACGTAACAAAAATATTAATTATATATAGGACTTTTTGGCAACCCAATATACGGATACGAGACAATGGCACCTATCACTTCAGTCAATAAATTAAGTAGTCTGAGGATAATTATTGGGAATACGGTGAAAAGCGAGACACACCCCCGAAACCATCGTCACGCTCCGGTCCGCGACGCATCCGACACAATACAAAATATACTGTGTAGAGGGCAGAATTTTCTTTGATTTTCATTTCGATAGTAGCGGCGGCGCAAACGGAGCTGGTGAGAACTAAGAAATAAAATTTGAAGCCAGACATCAAATAATAAGTTCTTTTTCACAGCAGAAAGCCGTCTGGAACAAGGGTTTAGCCAAATAAGGCAATATAATCTTTAAATTAATGCAAACGGAAAATAACATGCCCTAAAACGCAGATTTGGAGGCCATTCTACATCTAACTGATTAAACTAATGCTAAAATAATATTTCAGTTTCATCGGAGGAGTTAGAAAATTGTGTTTAATCGGAAGTAATGCATTACAAGAATACCCTATATTAAAAGCGGCAACGATGCGATGCTTTAACTCCTGCAGAGTAAACATTAAATCTTAGTACCGAGTAGCAGAGTTTCACTTCTATTAGTTCATTTCCCTATGGGAGCTAACTGTTATGCACATGCGCGTTGCCTTATTTCACTTATCTGGCCATTCTTTGACCCAGCAGACAGGGGTGTATTGGCCCATTTATGAAGAATAAATAGAGGTTTTAGACGTAATAAAAATATTTTATATTTTTTACTGGATTTAGAACTATTCGCTATGTGCAAAATCCGTTAAGTGACATCTGGTGTCATTACCTAATAGAATTTTTATGCATTACCGAATCCAATAAGGGGGCACTTTGGGTCCTTTTAGCGCCGAAAAAGTCACGAGGATTGAAAAAACTGAGACCACACTTCGATAGGGAATTTCTAGGAGAAAACAGTTCTAAATGCTTCTCTGCTTCGAAAATGTCGGAAAATGGATTTGCCAGGGAAGTTTCTAGATGATAGCTTTTATTTTTTTTTCTCGAAAAGAATTTTTTGTTTAGAAAAGGCGATAACTTGACGGGAATCTATGCCAAAAACTGTACTTGAAGATACTTGAGAAATATGATCATGCCTTTTATACAGGGTGATCCATTTGAGTTTAAACTTTTGGCCATTTCGAGTTTTGACACCTCACTTAATATTTTATCACTGGAAAACAGAATAATCTGAAGCAACCAAACCTTCGTACATTAAAGAGCAGAATATTGTCACGACTAGCAATAAACCGAATGTTTTTGTGCTACCCTATAGAACTGGCCTTGTAGCGTCCCTCGTCTCTGTATAAGTCATCGCCGCCGGCCGACCGCGAAGATTCAGGAACGCTGGAATTATCTCGATGGCCTGGTCGAGAATCATATAGAGTGGCCTCAGAATACTTCCCGAGCATTCGTGATAGATTTAAGATTTTATATAAGGAGCAGACCTAAGGCGAATGGTAGTTAATCATTGAGTGTTGAATTGTAAAGAGCTATTAGTTGTAAAGTTATAAGAGTAGTTTAGAGTGTTTAATTGTATACAGTGACAGAGAATAAAGAGAGCATTAGTTTAAAACAGTAAAGTTGTAATTTCGTTTAGAACGCTCGGGAAAAACGTAACAATATGTAAAAAAATCACATCGATTCGATTGAAACTGCCGAATTGGATATTTTAAAAAATCTACTTTAAGCGCATGTGTCAGCCAACGCATAGGTATATTCAATAACTCAATCTCAGACACGCAAATCTCGTGATCTCTGTTATAAAAAAAAGTGTTACAACAATTCCTTACGAGAAAATCGAGGTTAAATTGAAACATACAGAAAATCGCAATAAATTTCGAATATTTCGACAATTTTAGGAGTTTACTTTGCTTTTGGTGCATTATGGATAATTTCAAAGAATACGTCTTTCAATATTTTGACATGTCGTTTAGGTTAAAATATGTGAATTTATACATTTAATTGCTTGAAATCTAATTCAAAACAGTTTGAAGCTTGTAATAATGGTTTCAGGATCGGAAAATATGGACATGTGTTGGTGATTAGGGGCAGTTTCTGTGGATTTTATGGCAGATTTCAAGGTAATTTAATTTTTAGTACATCCATGCGTACCGTTTTTATTGTAAGTAGCTAAGTAGATTTATTTAAAACGATTTGAAGATGGGAACATAAGCCATGGCCGGCGAATATCGACATTTTTCACGGGATAAGTTGCAGTTTCTGCTGATTTCGTGGAAGATTTCGAAGAAAAATTAGTCTTTACACATCGAAATTGCGACAAGAAAATGCAAAATACAGAACATAAAAAATACTTACATTTCACACACTATTTTTTTTACAGATTTTTTTTACATCTAATAATACATTTGCAAGCTCCCACGTTTCAACAATGATATTACATATTATTATAAAAGACGTGTTCGTTAAAGCTCAATAACGAATATTAAAAGCGGCAACAATGCTTTAATTTAGTGCATAACTAAAATTAATGTCAGTACAGAGTAGCCTAGTTTCACTTCTGTGCAGTGTATTTCTCTATGGGAGCTACCTCCTATGCACATGCGCGTTGCTTTCCGGCCATCATGGTGGTCCGGCGTACAGGGGTGTACTGGCCCATAAATAGAACATTCTATGAAAAATTAATAGAATCTTTAGACGTAATAAAATAAATATTTTAATACAAGATTTCGAACTATAGGTAGGTATATTGTACGAACGCAACTAGTGATTTGCCATAATTAAATCTTTATGGCGTAAGATTATAAAGAAGAAACATGAAGCAATAAAAGGAAATAATGCGTGAATTTTCCCAACAAGAAAAAGTTATCACGCTTAATAGCTCGCTAGGGATCAGCTTTTACCTAGAATATAATGGGCGGCGGTCATACCACTTCCATGCAAATGAACAACTCTAATTATCGATATTTCATAAAAAACAATTCTTGCTAAAAGCTGTTGTACGAAAAAAAAAATAATTATGATATCGTCGAATTTTAGGTCGGATGTTGCATAACTAAAATTAAATTTCAGTGACGAGTTTCACTTTCGTTTAGTGTATTCCCTATGGGTGCTATCTTGTATGCACATGCGCGTTATGCTTGTTTCTGGCCATCACTCACGTCTACGTACGCCAAATTTTCGACCTTCAGACCTGCGCATTTGTCGTTTTAATATTTCACTTCGCGCATGGCCCTCCGCTCGCTCCGTAGGAGCAACCAAACAAAATTAACCCAAGGCAATGCCGAAAATCAAGACAAAACAACTTCGAAAAATATATGAATTAGCACGAACGCATGCGTGAAGGCTCATAAATAGAATATTCTATGAATAATGAATAGAGGGTTTAGACGCAATAAAAATAAATATTTTATTATAAGATTATAGTGATTTACCACATTTAATACTTTACGGCGTAAGATTCTAAGAGTTACTTCAAAATTGTATTAAAGAACACTCTATATTAAAAGCGGCAGAGACGCTTTAACTAAAATTAAATTCCAATGCCGAGTTTCACTTCTGTTTGGTGTATTTCCCTATGGGAGTTATTTTGTATGCACATGCGCGTTACGTCAAACAGGGAGGTACTGGCCCAATTATGAAGAATGAATAGATGTTTTAGACGTAATTTAGAACTAATATAAGGACATGGTGCCAACCTTAGAGTATATAGATGAAAAAGAGGTAGTTGTTTTGCTATTCCACTGGCCCCATCATTAAAACGGGCCTGCGGGCGAATTCCTAATCGCCGGCCGCGAGCTACATTGGGAGGTGCTTGTCGCCCGCAGAAGCCATCCCCATTTCTTTAGTTTCATTCATTTGTTCATGTTTTGTTTTATTTGGGGGGTTGGGGGGGTAGACATTGTTGGGGCCAGGGCGGCAGCATAATTATGAATGAAACGCGAAGTCTATCTTTACTATATAGTCTAAGGTGCCAACACAACTAGTGATTTAGAACAATCAAATATAAGGCTCTAAAAGTTACTTAGGAGAAACATGAAGCATTAAAAGAAAATAATAATTAGTACATTTTCCAAGAAGAAAAAAATATTCATGCTGAATCGAAACGGCTGATTTCTCTCTAAGGAAGACTAACGCTAAGGATCGGGTTTTTAAACCGCATATAATATCGATTACTCATAAAAACGAATTTTTGCTAAAAGCCGTTATAGGTTTGGATAAAGTCCTTTTGAGATCGTCAAATTGGTCGGATGTTCAGGCGACTTCCCAAAATAAAAATAAAATATTTAAAAGTAACACTTTCGAAGCAG
This sequence comes from Pissodes strobi, assembly GCA_016904865.1. NCBI lineage: Eukaryota > Metazoa > Arthropoda > Insecta > Coleoptera > Curculionidae > Pissodes > Pissodes strobi. The sequence goes on from MU185532.1 coordinate 90,568, forward strand.
AGACGATAAAACAATTATTTTTAGGCGTAGCTGTTGAGACAATTGTTCTCTAAACTGCAGGAAATTGACGGCAAATAAAATATTGGTTTCAAATATTATTTTATACTTTTATAATAAAAATCACCACTTACTTACATAAGAAATATAGAACTTCTTCAGGAAGCTGATGAATGTTTTTAGACAGGACTGAATTGCCGAAAAATAAGAAGCCAAATAAAGCTCATGCATCCCATCATAAAAGTCCTCACAATATCAATATGTGAAGCAACGGAAAATAATCTATAATTTATATCGACACTGATGCATGGAACGTATATATCACGTTTTAAGGAAGTGATGCAATCATAAACCTCGTGATTTTGCATCGACAAATCAGTACCGTGAATTTTATTTACGATAATCACCCACGCCATCACGAAATAAAAAATAATGTAAGCTATTGCAAGAAAAGTACCTCATTATCATAATTTTTACTTGTTAAAAATCAAATGCGTCCAATCAAAATGATAACATACTTTTAGTGTAGTGCAAAGTTGTCAATGATGTAATGATGTCACTCGTTGCACTAGTGTACAATGTTTTTTTATAGGTCACTACTTATTTAATGGATAGATACTTATGGATCGTGACCAGGGTTACCAGATAATTGAATAGTCAATGCCGCCAATCTTGAAATTGAAATCGATTGAAATTAACGCCCCATTTATAATTTCAAATTAGTATTTACGCGGGCGATTTAAATATGAATCAATTTTTATTCATTCATATAACATTGTTCATATTACCTAATCAAAATTTAAGTAATTTAACGAGAACCTAATAGTGCAAAACGCGAGCGTGCATCAACAAAAATATCGATATTCTAAAATTTAAAAATTTAATAAAATGCCAGTATACAATAACCCAGTTACAGCTCGACGATCCAAAGATAAGCAACAACTAGTAGCCAGGTAGATTTTTTAGTAGCAAAGCTTTAATTAAAATAAGCCCAACCTGGCAACCTTGATTAACCAATGCAAGAACTGTATCTCTGTCCCTTTTGTTTGGAATTGGAATGCCCAGCGCCTGCGCCATTCATTCCGATCCAGTTGACAGACTGACAGTTCACAAAGCAGCTGGTCGCACAGGGCCGTACTTTTCCCAGATTATTATGTACTTGAAAAACTACTCGAAGTTCGTATAGTTGGAGAAGTTTGGGTTTATGGGACTAACTATAGTTAGTCCCATAATCATTTCCTTAAACTAGATAATAATTAAGACCCGCACTGTTTGTATCGCGAGAGGGCGCTGCTTTTATAAGTAAAGCTCACTTTCCACAAAAGCTATGCTTTTGTTGTTGCGCGATGCCAGGGAAAAAGCAACTAAAAGAAGAGGCGAAAATCCTATGCCTATATATGAAAGTATTTTTTAAATTTATTAAATTTCATAAAACTTAAAAGTTGTTTAGCAAACAGTGAGCAAAGGCTATTTGCAGAAGCATTTTTATTTGATTCGGACAAATAAAAAACGTTATAAACGTGCAAGTACTTAAGTCATTTTCAGAATTGAGATTATATTCACAAAACTGCTCGGCTGATGCTGATGTAATTTAACACCCGAGACATCATACTAATGTAATAATGTCAACGTAGACATCTTGACCTATTTGTCTGAATGCACCGGTCGAATGTTTATGAAATTATTTGATTTATACTCCGGTAGCTCAGGTAGCTGAGATGTTTTTTTAGCTCCACACCGAAAATGGAACTTACGACAAGGCCATAATTTTGCGTTCTCTTGGCCGGTACGATTCGTTTCGTGATTTTGAAAGTGCTAAACCTCCACCAGCCACTTCCTGCGCTCGATTTCTGGGATTTTACCTTCGCCTTGGATACTTACGCCTCTTTTGAGAGATTCTAAATCATTTTTGCGTTTGTCAAGTGGGCGATCTCTTGCCCGCCACAGCCCAGAGTTCCACTCTTCCTCAACTACAGATAAACTTCTACATGTTCATCAAAATCGTGAAAATCTATACTTACCTTACATTTGCAGCTTTAATGCTTTACCCGTTTGTATTAATCTTAACTAACGACTTGTAGGTACTTTGGGTGCCAAATCCTTTCGGGTTTCCCGGGAGATTTTTTTTCGGCAAGCCACTCTGGCTATTGACTGGTAAAGACCAAAAGATGATTCGACTTTGACGTATTCCCTGTTTATTTATTATATTTTCTGACCTGTTAAAATATTTTATCTTTTATTATCTGCAAGCAATATCACAATTCGACAAATTATAACGACCTCGTTAAGAAAGAGTTACAAATTTGAGATGACGCAAGATGCAGGACCAAAAGGTTAAAGTTGCTTCACGAAAACGCAGTATATACGCAGTATATTACTTTATTTAGAATTATTTTCGAAAATATGATTACGATTTAATATTTCGTTATGCCATACTCTTCGTATAGCATAACGAATGATGTGAACCGCTTAAAAATTTATTATATTTCGGGACATAGCCGAGGAATGGTGTTCAAGTTAAAGCTGTAGGGAAAAGGAACGTGTCCAGAAAACGTCATCAAAATTAATCAGAAATTTCGACAGTTATCGTGTATTTGAAAAATCGCACACTTGACGTAATAACTGGGGCAGAGAAAATATGACCGCCAAAAAAAATTTACCTCAAGTGTCCTTAAAAAGGTGCCAAAACGAGCGTTAATCTGATGTCGCTATCCAGGAATAATATGTTGAACGCGTCCAAAGAAATGTTCACTTCAAGGAAATTAAATGCTTCATCGAATCTTCTCCCACGGTACAAAAACCGTAAAGAATCGGGCCTTGACAACAAATTATTAACCGAAAGCGACTGATAAGAGTTACGCAATGATCTGTTGACGCAAATAATAACATGAAAACAAACATGAAATTCGTAATCACCTTCTGTTATCGAAGAGATAAATTAATTAAAGTATGCATGGCAATTTCCTGATGGAAACCTTATAATGGATCCTATCGACAATAATGCAATAAACATATCGCGTGACCATGTAAATAAAGTAAGACCGAACACAATTTTTTTTTAAGAAAAAAGACACAACATAAAATATCCAAGTTCAGTCAGATAATGTACCGGTACCAATAGTAGTGGCTACTATGAACTACCCTAAACTAACCCATTCCTAGGGATGGGTTTGTTGATGAACCGCCTGCGCGTTTGTCCAGTCCTGTCTAAAAACGTCCTTCAGCTTCCTGAGAAAACTCAATTTTTTTATGTAAGTGGTGATTCGAGATAGATTTAATTATAAAACAAATAAAAATTATTTTTATTATAAAAGAATAAAATAATATTTGAAAGCAATATTTTAATTGCCGCCAATTTCCTGCAGTTTAGAGAACGATTTTCTCAAGCTACACCTAAAAATAGTTGTTTTGTGGTCCCTGCTTCCAAAGTGTTAATTTTAAATATGTTTTTTTATCTTGGGAAAAATCCGACAAAGTGAAAAGGTTTTCGTACCTACAATGACTAATATTATCGATATTATATGCGATTTAAAAGACCGATGTAGTCTTGCCCTAGGGAAAAATCAGCATTTGCGATTGAGCATGAATATTTCTTCATATTGCGAAAATGTATTCATTATTATTTTATTTTATTCCTTCACGTTTCTCCTAAATAACTTTTAGAGTCTTAAATGTAATTGATACAAATCACTAGTTGCGTTGGCACCGAGGTTGGCACTATGTACCTATATTAGTTATAAATCCTGAAATAAAAAATATTTAACGGATCTTAGCGAATAGTTCTAAATTCTCTATTCGTTCTTCATAAATGGGCCAGTACACCTCTGTTTGCGTACCAAAGGGATTGCTAGAAACAAAAGCAGTGCGCCTGTGTACACAAGATAGCACCCATAGGGAATACACTAGACGGAAGTGAAACTGGGCACTGAGATTTAATTTATATGCAACGTCTGACCTAAAATTCGACGATACCTATCAAAAGTATTATTTTTTTTCGTACAATAGCTTTTGGCAAAAAATGTTTTTAAAGAAATATCGAAAATTAGAATTTTTCATTTATATGAAAGTGGTTATATGCTAAAAACCTGTTCTTGAAACTAACTGTACTTTAGCCCTAGTTAGAAATCAGCCTTTGCTGTTAAGCGTGAATATTTTTTGTTATTGGGAATATTCACTCATTCCCTTGTATCGCTTCATGTTTTTCTTCTTTTAGAATGTCACGTCATGAAGAAATAATTTCGGCAAATCACAATTGCGTTCGCACAATTGTATAGTTCGAAATCTTGTAATAAAATATTTATTTTTAATACTTCTCAAATTTCTATTCAGTTTTCATGCAATGTTCTATTTATGGGCCAGTACACTCCTGTGCGCCGTGCCACAGTGATGACAGGAAACAAAAGTAACGCGCATGCGCATAGGACGTAGCTCCCATAGAGAAATAGACTACACAGAAGTGAGACTAGGCTACTCTGTAATGAAAAAATTTCAGTTATGCACTAAATTAAAGCGTCGTTGCCGCTTTTAATATTCATTATTGAACTTTAACGATGACGTCTTATATAAGAATATTGTGTAATATCATTACTGAAACGTGGGAGCTCGCAAATGTATTATTAGTTGTAAAAAAATTTTTAAAAAATAGTGTGTGAAATGTAAGTTTTCTTTGTGTTCTGTATTTTCAAATTTCTTGCCACAACTTCGACGTGTAAAGTCAATTTTTTCTCAAAATCTCCCATGAAATCGACAGAAACTGCAACTTATCGCGTAAAAACATCCATATTCGCCGATCATGGCTTATTTTCCGATCTTCAATTCGTTTTAAATAAGGTATCGGCAAGGGTATCGGGCAAAAAAATCTACTTAGGTACTTACAATAAAAACGGTACGAATGGATATGCTAAGAGTAAAATTTTACCTCGAAATCTGCCATAAAATCCACCAGAAACTGTCCCTAATCACCAAAACCTGTCTACATTTTCCGGATTCAAACTGTTCTGAGTTAGATTTCAAGCAATTAAATGTATAAATCTACATATTTTAACCTACACGTTATCATCCTTATTATACCGTAGAAATTCACTTGGGATATCTATGTTCTAAGACTTCAACTTTATGATATGCATAATACGACCCTTTACAATCCTATGGCACTATGCTATATTAGCCGATGATTGGTGGATTAACGTCACTTTAGAGTAGTGTTAACTCTTCACGCATGGCCCTCCGCTCGCTTCGCTCGCTCCGGGGCGCAACCAGACGAAACTAACCCAAATTTACAAAAAGAGACAAACATAACCTTTAAAAAATAAAGAAAATATGTCTTGCCCCCCGACGGGACTTGAACGCGAAACGTCTGCAAACATAGAATCTGACCACTAGACTACACGTGGCGGAATAGACTGACTGACCGTAGATAAAGTAAAAGTGACGTTAAATCCAACAATCAGAAGCGGCTAATATAGCATAGTGCCGTATGGCCGTAAAGGATTGTAAATGCTGATGATATCACCACAAGAATAAATAACAACATACTTGTGATATCACTATTCGCGACCGGTTGTGCGAGTATTTTATACTTTATCATGTACTATTTTGGCCTAAAATGTGTGTTTGGCAAGGTGTTTGGTCAGTTGATGCCAGGAATTGCTTTCCTATAAAAATTGAATGCTGTCATAGATATCTAAATAAGTAAATTTGGTGTGCAATACTACTTAAATATCCATTATCGTTCATCTGAAGGTGCCTAATTAATGAGACGTTAATTATTTATACAGAAACACAGATGGTAAGGGTATCCAGAGGTGCAACTGGTTGTTGATGGTCAAATAATTCTAACCCTGGCCAGAAGTCAAGGAAAACGCCAGCAAAAAATAAAAATGGAAAAATACCCTTCACAGCAGTGGCAGGATTATCATCATGCATAAAAAAGAAAATGAAAATTAGGAAGAGAGAAAGTACAAAAATTAAGAGTACAGGAAAAAATTAAAAAGAAGCAAGAAAATGAGAAGCTGAAGCAACTGAAAACTTAGAAAAAGCAAAATAAATTATCCCCGCCAGTTTCAAAGAGCGTCAAGGTTATATATCAAATTTTGCTCTCTATATACCCGTTCCTGAGATATAGGAACATTTTTAAACATTATATTGAAATATATACGAAAACCTCGACGAAAACAAAACTAATTATTATGAGTAATTCGCAATTTTTCAAGTGTAATAAGAAGAAGTCTACCTACACCTCGACCTACACGCATGAGCCGCACGAGGAAATTGAGCGGTGTTAAATCCGGACGTCTGGCTGGTCATTCCAGTGGCTTCTTCGAATTCAAGCACTGGAAGGAATCTATTGAGATACCAACGATAGACGTAGCATAATAAGAAAGAACGTCATCCCGTTAAAACCAGCATTAATTGAAGTCAATGAAAAAGACAGCAAGAAAACAAAAAGGAAAAAATCCTCTTTACTGCGTCTTCACGGCAGTGGCGGAATTGTCACCATAAAAAAGAAAATGAGAAATTAAAGAAAGATAAAGCATAAAAACTGAGAGCAGAGGAAAAATACAAAAGAAACAAGAAAATGAGAAGCCGAAGCAAATGAGGGCTCAGAAAATACAAAATAAATTTTCCTTAAAACACCAAAAAAACAAGACACCCGATAGGCAATGGTTAGAATCAGATTGTCAGGGCGTAGTGGAGACGATATATCTGATTTAGAAAATCTAACCCAAAAAGCCGAGAAAAGGAAAGAAGACGGAACATTTAAAAAAAGAAAATTGTAATTAAAAAGAGTGCAAAACAGACTTTGTTTCCTTTAAACGCCCGGAAGATGTGAAATTTTACCGATACGTTAGCATCTTGCCACAAAATTAATGAATTTGAGGCAGTTGCTTTAAATTCGTCAACGATGTCAAAACAATCTTTAAATTAAATGAATATAATGATAAAGTTATCCAATGTATTGGATGTTTTGTGAATGTGGATGACTAAGTTATTGCCGCAAATTTAATCAACCAGAAAAAAATTAGCGGCGTTAAATCCGGAGACCTCGCTGGTCATGCCAGTGGCTTCTTCCAATAAAATTCAAGTACTGGAAATAATCGATTGAGATGCCAATGACAGACTTAGCTTAATTAGGAAGAGCGTAAATAATTTAATGCGTCCAGATTCGAGGGCATTGGTAAACAGACATCCCTCCAAAGATACAAAACCAAACAACAGAAGCCACATTCAAAAGAAGACCGTCTTGAATTTCTACCAAATAATTTTCCTACTTTTGCCCGCATACTAACACTTAAGAGCTAGGTCATGTTCATATAAACTGCGGTTTTTAAGTAGGCTTTAAAAAAGTCCGAGGGGTTTAGGTCAGGCAACTAAGCCGGCCAAGCATTAGCTGAATGCGACCTTTTAATCGACAGACGAAATAAACTAGCGCCTAACGTCATTCTAAACACGCAAAATCACATGACCCTCGTACACGAATCATGAGCATATGGGCAAGTAGACTTACCAATTCTGATGGACATAAGTCTGCTCGTCCGGTAAGACCTGCCGTCCGTAGTAACGGATATCCCGAGCGGACCATTGCTGGCGCCATTACTTGTCATTTTAACAAAAAAAAAGCACTTTACGATTAAACAACACTAAATGTACATACGGTCTTTCCCCTCTAGGCACAAATTAGCTAGATTTAATTGCGCTATACATAAAATTATGTTTGTAAAACACCAGTTCGGACTAGAAATCGACTGTAACCGTTGAAAAGGCGTGTAAAAACTCGTAAAAACGTATTTAATAATAGGTTAACTGATGAGGTAAGGTTCAGATTAAGCTAAAAGTAAACTTCGATGTGTTATCATGTGAGGCGGGCGTGTGGCTGAGTAGTACAGGTTCCACTTTAGCATACGCACAGGTTATTTACGGCAACCATAAACCGCATTTCACACTTCGTTTTATATAGGATAAGCTATCTAAATATATCGGAATAATTATATATATTTATATCAATGATATGGCTGCAGTAGCGTATCAAAAAACAATTATGTTATTTCATATATATTTTTTTAATAAGTAAAACCTTGTAGAGCCAATACAGAAATATTCATTTTTTATGGTGAACTATACAGGGTAACCAAGAATATATACACCTGCCTACAACTGAGATGAAGCGAATGAGAAAAAGGGTTAAGTTTCGGTTAGCGGAAGTCCGTTAGGATTTTCTTTTTAATAAATAGCTATCACATCAAATATTACATGACTTAAGTTGAGATCTAAAAGCCCTCTGGTTTCGAAAACAGTCCAACCTGTCAGAATACCGATTCGCAAACTTAGCTGATCTAGATAGGTTTAAGGTTAGTATGATGGGCCGTAATTTGGAAGGCCTGAATTAGCCTTGTTTGCCTAGAAGGTTCATAGATAGCAGCAATAGATCAGGATTAAAACTGTGAGAGTGAACCAGATTGTAAAATAAGGTGAGATCCTTGTGCATACGTCTGATCTGAAGGGCAGTCATATTTAGTGAACTGCTGGAGTAATTGATCTCCACAATAACCCTATATGATATTCCCTGAAATAAACAAACCTTAAGAATTTGTGTTGAAATCTTTCAATAGCTTGAATGTGGATACCATAATGAGGGGACCAGACACACCAAAGAACAGAAAAATAATTTAATGGACTCAACATTAAGACAATCTTTAGCACAGCGCTTGACAAAGCCCAGCATCTGAAGGGATCTTGAGACTGACATAGATATATATGGGGAATAAAAGATAAATTTGAATCAAATAAAACGCCTAGATCTTTAATTTGAGATACAGAGTCCAAAGGGCAACCATTTATGGTATAGATTTTATCCGGGGTATTTCTATTAGGGCTGAAATCCATCAAATGGCACTTGCTGACATTAAGTCTCATCCAATTAATTACCCAAAAGTGGCCGACACGATCTAAATCAGCCTGTAAACTCAGGTAATCATCGCTATTCCTGATCCTCATATATAATTTTAAATCATCTGCAAACATTAGAAAAAGTGCAATGACAAAACAAGAGGCAATATCATTCACATATATATTAAGAAGACGAGGGCCCAGGTGTGAGTGAATCATGGGGTACACCAGATGGCACTTTAATCTCCTTGGATTGGTAAGATGGAAACAAGTATATTACAATATATTTGGTTGACAACCATTTCAAAAGCTTGCCCTTAATTCCCATTAAGATTTTATGGTTTATCCGGTCACAAGCCTCTATAAAATCTGTATGCACTGCATGAACGGGGTATAACCTTCTTCCAAGGATCTCAAAAGAAAATCCGTAAATATTAAAAGATTCAGTTCAGTGGAGCGGTGAGAAAGAAATCCTAATTGTTGGTCAATAAAAACAACCTGCAAACCAGCTGCCATATAATCACATACAAGACTCTCGAACACTTTTGGAATACAACTAAGCACACTGATGGGTCAATAATTCCTAACTTTAATAAAAAAAAAAACAAAAGCCATAGCGATACTTTATGCAGCTCAGCTATGGACGAATACAGTAAGAAGCATTCAGTCAGTGGTGCCAGAACCAAAAGCCTGCCCGTCAGGGATTGTCCTCGGGATTTCCTATAAAATTAAAGTCGAATTTAATTAGAAATAGAAAAAAATAAGTATGTGCAAATTTGCAGGAAAATTCTAATTTAATTTTTGGACAGTCTCTGACGAGCAGAGTTTTAGCTCTGGTACCACTGGATGCCTCTTAGAATATTCCTTGATTATGTCCAAAATATAGTGGAATGATTGAAGTGTCTAGAAAGACATTAGTACAGAAACAACAAGAAAAAATATTAGAAAATTCCGATTTACTTTTATGGACAGTCCCTGACATATCAATGATCGTTGTGCCACAACAATGATTAAAGTGTCTTCAAGGGCATTAACCAGAAAAAAAATATGGAAAGTTCCATTATGGGCAGTCCCTGATCGGCAGACTTTTAGCTCTGGTACCACTGGAGACTTCTTAGGATATTCCTTG